>PVLD010015724.1:0-47544 GCA_004027595.1 Dinomys branickii
TTTTTTGGGTATCTGATTCAAAATATTGAGCAGTGGATTCCCCAGTCAGTTCAGCAGGCAAAGGTCTGCTGCAGAGGTTGCTCCAATGACTTTTCTTTGGGGGAATGTCCCTTAAGCTTTCTGCTGAGAGTTCCGCTTAAAAGGCTGTACAGATATTGGTTAGATACTCCCTACCTAGTGACCTGGGTGAGGTGTGTAAAACCACTCCCCCGCCCTCCCAGGGTTCCCTGCAGGTATAGGGATGGATCTCCTCCCCCACTCGGTGATCTGGTCGTGAGCGCCGATATCTCACCAGTTTTTGGAGTCCCTGCAGGCATGAAGGTTCCAAGGTGCCAGTCTATCCTTTGGGGCTTTCTGCGCGGCCCGCCCGATGCGCGCAAAATGTGGGACTGCTGGGCGTTGCCGCCGCCAAAAAGCGGATCTCTGTCGGGAGTCGCCGGAGAGCTGCGCCGGCTCGGGAGGCGGGAGGGACCGAGCTGTCTGTGTTCTCAGGGCGCCAGGACCCAGCCAATCTTTCTCCCCGCTCCCGGCGTTTGGGGCCTTCCGCGCGGCCTGCCCAATACGCGTGAAACGTGGGATTGCCGGGCGTCTCCGCCGCTAACAAGCCGATCTCTCAAAAGACATCCTGTTTTAAAAAGGTTGGATAAAAGCTTCGTATGTATTACATAGGAATGATAACTAAAAGGGGTATTTTATTGGGCTATAAAAGTGTTATCATGCTTGTTATGTAACAATGCTATGTATGATTTTTTACTTCCAGTTTTCTTTGTAAAACTATGTAACTGCTGTCTGTTAACATTCCACAGGGATTCCCCTACTAGAACATCCATGATTTTAAAAAAATAATAATAACAGTTCTCTGACTGTACTTTATATTTCAAGGTCCTTACAGTGTAATGTCACTGATCTTCTCTGCTGGATGTCTAACAATTGAGGTTTGGAGGCCAAAAATTAAAAAGACAAATTGGGCTTAGAGGACACCAATATTTTGGCCAAACTCCTTGAGGTCAAATAACACCCAGGATAGAAGAGAACCTCTGCTGCAACATCAAAACTCGGTTGAGTCTCTGACCTTCTGATCAAGGAGATGATGGGACCACAGAGGAAAATGATTGTATGGTGCATATTGTGCCTAAGGAGAGACACCAGGAGAAAAGGTCTCCCAAGCTTTCACAGAAAGCAACTTGGTCGAGCAAAGGCTGTGACTCATCCTGATGGCTGACACTGACAGAAGTACTGTACATGGTTCCAAGGTAAATCCTGAGGAGAGTTAACTGACCTTGATAGGTAACGAGACATTAATTTTAATCAGTACAGATTGGTCTCACTTTGACTTGGTCTTAAACAACCAACAGAAAAGTATGACTACAAGATATTAATAGAAAAAATAAATTAATAAATAAGGTGTACCAGTACAGTTAGAAACATGGGGACAAGGATATGTGTCTGTATGACAGGTCATTAAACACCACTATGGATGCCATCCTGAAACATGGGGCCATAATAGAAAAAAAAAATCTTCAAGCCCATGGTAAAGTCTGCTGCCAACAGACCTGTCATGGATCCTACAATGGACTGATTATATTAACATGCTTGTGTCTTTTACTTCTGTTCTGACAATGCTAGTCATATTTCAGCTGCAGCAATAGAAAAGATCTCGTCTAATGGATCAAGAAAAACACTGCTGCAGCTACAACCCAAGCGCCCTCAGATGGACTCTGTTGGACTTAGCCAGGCCGTACTTGATTCTCTGTGCCTTCCTTGTGCCCAACAAGCTAAGGCATCCATTGTTCTGATATATAACATAGGAAACCTCCAGTTTAGAATACTCCACTCTATGTCAAGTAGAGCCCAGGCTGCCATCATATGACACTTTGTATTTCTTAAAAAAATAAAAATATGTCATAGAGGGGGGAATGTAAGGGGCAGCGACTTTTAGCACAACATTTAAGATAATGTGTCTTAAAAAACATCCTGGAGGTGTTGTAAAGTGTTAACTTTGCAGTTCTGATTTTGTCCTGGAATTCTTCTCCTTACCTGAGTTGTTAAAGTATATATCATTGTGGCCAGGGCCAGGGCCTGACCTGGTCACATGGTGCAAGGTAAACAACTGTGGCCAGACCTAAACATTCCAATCTATTACCACGGAAACCAAAAATGTATATATGGTGAAAACAAAGGCCGTTAAGGGCCACATTCTCTGATTGGGAATGGGAGTCAATGACCGGTCCAATTGGCTCTAAATTAAAATTAATTAAAACTCCATTTGTTTTAAAGGAGTTCGACCCGATTTTTTATTTTTGCCATAACAGCTGGGAGGGGGCACTTGTGATATGGGGCCCTAGATTGGCTCACTTACAAGATAGGGAGGTCAGCTGTCAAGGGTTAGTGGCTGGGATGCAGTAGTGTTCATAATTTGCCCAGCCTGGTGTCATAGCTCTGGAATCTTTAAGGCTGAGGGGTGGTCCCATCTTCAGGAAAGGATTGTCTTTGTGTGTAGTGGTCCCACTCGTGTGGGGTTCTGCCTTTCAAACATTAAAGCAGAAGATAAGGTTGAAGATGCCATCTCTTCGAATGCTCATGCATGAGAAAAAACTTATGGCAGAAGATGAATGAATATGTGTTAGGAACTTACAATCCCTTTTAGCAAACAAACCACTGCCTGCACTTGGCACACCTCTACTGGCCTACCCATGAGCCCCTACAGGCTTGGCAAGTGCACATTACCATGAGAAAGACAACTAGTTATAATGAAAACTTGGAAATATTACGAGAATTGTGGTCCACAACGGAAGCATATGATGTTGAAAAAAGAGTGCTGGTGGCTTTATGAGGCACAGATGTCCACAGTCCCTCAGTTTATAAAGGCCAACATTAGCTTCTCCTTTTTTGTTAAATCAGTATTTCTGAAATATTTGGGTCTTAAAACAAAACCCCATTAAAATATTAAAAATGAAAATTTCCAAAGGCATTGTTGCTTAAGTACATTACATCTGTCAATACACATCATACAAGGAAGTAAAGCATATACTTTTTAGTTTTGTTTTTTTGAGACCGGTTCTCTCTATACAGTCTAAACTGGCCTGGCACTGGCTTATTTAGCCCATTCTGACCTTGAACTTGCAGTAACTGTCCTGCTTCAGCACCCCGAGTCCTGGGATTACAATCATGTGCCTCCACATCTAGCCTACATTGTAAAACACATATTAACCTCCATTAAACATTGAATTTTTAAAGACACACACACCTTGATATGTAATTTTTAATGTAAGCCTGCATATCATCAGTTTGAAAGAAAATTATGTATTTTTTGGAGACATCTCAGTCTCCTAAAACACCAATATATCTGTGTCATCTAGAGCTGCATGTAACCCATCCTACAGTTACAAGAGGTTGCATCTGTTACAGTTTTCAACAGTTAGATGAATAAAGCAAATAAATAAACTAGCTTCCCAGAAGCCCCAGGTGTGGGTAGGAGTAGTAGTACAGTTTGAAACAGGGAAGTTGTATAATCCATTGCCTTTCATTCATTCAACTATAAACACAGCTCTACTATCTATGTTTATGGTAAGGACTTTGGGATGTTGTGTCAAAACTCAGTCCAAGAAAGGAATGAGGGAGGAAGGAGGAAGTCAAGTGGCAGTAAATAGCTTTAATTTAGACTGGTGATCCTGGCTCAAAGAATGTCCAACAAAAGCCAGACAGTGAGTTCTGTGAGCCAGCATTTCTTTTTATTTTAAAAGTAAAAGAACGAAAACATTAGCAAACAGACACAAAGTAGCTTAAGAACATTAACAAAACTGAATTACAGATAAAGTGACTGGAGGGGCTGGGGATATAGCTCAGTGGAATAAGCGCTTGCCTAGCAAGTGCAGGGTCCTGAGTTCAATCCCCAGTACCGCAAAAAAAAATAAAAAATAAAAAATAAAGTGACTGGAAATTAACAATGGTTATTGTACTACATATTGATAACTTCAAAGTGTCCACTCAGGATAACGTATATAGACATACAAGATTGATCAAACAACTAATCGTTGACTGTTCCTTACAATAAAGTGTCATGGGACAATAGTGGAATCATGTTACCCATCCTGCATACACGTACATACATACAGAGTAATCCCTTTCTTTCTTTTAAACTTCCCCTCATTCCAGTTGCTCTTCACTTTTGAGCAGTTTCCTTTCATACTTCCTAATTTATATCCCCACTTTCATGTTCTTACACTAATGATACAATACACTGCGCATGCACATCTGATTTACTGCACTTATGAGTATGGTCTCTAATTGTGACCATTTCTATGTAAAAGCCTCAAGCTTGTCTTTCTTCATAGGGGAGTAATATTCCATTATGTAAAAATGCCACAGTTTTTTTATCAAGTCCTCTGTGCATGGACATTTGGGTTGATTCCATGATTTACCTATTATAAATTGCACTGCTATAAACATGGGCGCACATATATCACAGTGATATGCTGTTTTTAGGTCGTCTGGGAAAATACCCAGAAGGGGAGTAGTTGGGTTGAATGGGACCTCTAGACCTAGTTTGTTGAGGAATCTCCAAACCGATCACAGTGGTTTCACGAGTCTGCATTCCCACCAACAGTGCAAAAGAGTTCCTAATTCTCCACAGCCTCACCAGCATTTGACACTGGATGATTTCTTAATGCTGGCCAATATTACTGGGGTGAGATGAAATCTCAGTGTTGATTTTACTTGCATTTCTCGAGTGACTAAAGATGTAGAACAATTTCTCATATATTTATTTCCCATTTGTATTTATCTGAGAAGTGTGTATTCATCTCAGATGCCCATTTCTGGATTGGGTCCTTGAATTTGGACTGGCTCATGCTTTTTAATGCTTTTTCTGTGCTAGCCCATAGAGCATACCTACCTAAATGCAAAAGAATTGAAATTATCCCATGCATATTATCTGACCACGGTGCAATGAAATTGGAAGTTAATGACAAAGGGAATTCCAAAAACTCCATAAACACTTGGAAATTAGACAACAACCTCCTGAATATCCAATGGGTCACACAAGAAATTAAAGAAGAAATTTAAAAATACCTACAAACAAATGAAAATGCAGATACAACTTATAGGAATCTGTGGGATGCAAGGAAAGCAGTCCTCAGAGGGAAATTTGTAACAATGAACTCACACATAAAGAAAACAGAAAGAAAGCAAAGCAATAGCCTAATGCCACACATCAAACTTTTAGAAAAAGAAGAACAAGTCAAGCCGAAAGCCCAAAGAAGGGAGGAGATTATAAAACTCAGGGCAGAGATTAATGCAACTGAGACAAATAAATCTCTACAAAAAATAAGTGAATGAAAGAGTTGCTTCTTTGAAAGAATAAACAAAATTGATAAAACCCTAGCCAACCTTATCGAAAAAAGAAAGAACTCAAATTCATGCAATAAGGAATGAAAAGGATGAAATCACTACAGATCCCACAGAAATTCAAAAGATCATTAATACCTACTTTGAAAATCTTTACTCCACTAGTAGAGAAAATTTACAAGAAGTGGACAGATTCCTAGAAATGTACAAATTACCAAAGTTGAACTAGGAAGATATGAAAATCCTGAACAACCCATTATCAAGTAATGAGATTGAAAGTGTCATTAAAAACTTACTGACAAAAAAAAACCCCAGGCTCTGATGGATTTACAGCAGAATTTTATAAAATATTCAGCAAAGATTTAATGTTAACACTTCTCAAAATCTTCAATGAAATTGAAAAGAAGCAATTCTCCCTAACTCATTTCTGGAAGCAATTATTATACTGATACCAAAACCAGAGAAGGACCCAACCAAGAAAGAAAACTACAGACCAATCTCCCTAATGAACACAGATGCAAATATGCTCAATAAAATACTAGCAAATAGAATGCAGTGAATCTTAAGGAAAATTAGACACCATGACCAGGTTGGGTTTACTCCAGGTATGCATGCATGGTTCAACATTAGCATATCAATTAATGTAGTACACCATGTCAATAGAGCCAAAGACAAAAACCACATGATCATCTCAATAGATGCAGAAAAACCTTTCGATAAAGTCCCTCATGCATTCATGCTAAAAACCCTGGAAAAATAGGAATAGATGGGCTCTACCTCAATCTGATCAAAGCCATCTATGACAAATTAACAGCCAACATCACACTAAATGGACAAAAACTAAGAGCTTTCTTTGTAAAGTCAGGAACAAGACAAGGATGTCCACTGTCACCACTACTATTCAACATAGTTGTGGAAGCACTAGCCAGAGCAATTAGACAAGAGAGAGAAATAAAAGGAGTAAGGATAGGAAAGGAAGATGTAAAACTATCGCTATTTGCAGATGACGTCATTCGTTACATAGAAGACCCAAAAAACTCCACAAGAAGACTCCTTCAATTAATTGACAAATTCAGCAGAGTAGCTGGATACAAAGTCAACTCAAAAATCAAGAGCATTCCTATACACAAACAACAAATAGACTGAGAGAGACATTAAGGAAACCATACTGTTTACAATAGCATCCAAGAAAGTGAAATGTTTAGGAATCAATCTAACAAAAGAGGTAAAAGATCTATTCATTGAAAACGACAGTACTCTGAAAAAAGAGATCAAAGAGAATTTCAATAAATGGAAAAACATGCCCTGCTCATGGTTAGGAAAAACCAACATTGGAAAATGGCCATACTACCAAAATTGTTGTACAGATTCAATGCAATTCCCATTAAACTACCATTAGCATACCTCACAGATCTAGAGAAAGCATTCCTCAAATTCATCTGGAACCAGAAGAGACCCAGAATAGCAAAAGCAATTCTGGGTAACAAGGACAAGTCAAGTGGAATCACTGACCTGAAATTATACTACAAAGCTACTGTAATAAAATCAACCTGGTACTGGCTCAAAAACAGACCTGAGGATCAATGGAACAGACTGGAAGATGCAGCCACAACCACAAACACACTCAGCCACCTAATATTTGACTAAGAGGCCAATCAAGCTCTCTGGAAAAAAAGATAGCCTCTTTAATAAATGGTGCTGGAAAACTTGGTTTGCCTCTTGCCAAAGACTGAAAATAGACCCAAGTCTATCATCATGCACCAAACTCAAGTCAAAATGGATCTCAGATTCTAATATTAAAACAGAAACACTAAATCTATTGAAGAGAAGTTAGGTAAAAATCTTGAAGACATAGGAGTAGGCAGAGCGTTCATGAACAAAAATGAAACTTCAAGAGAAACACTTCAAAGAATTAATAACGGACCTCATCTTGCTGAAAAGTTTTTGCACATCTAAAGAAATCACCAGCAGAGTAAAAAAAAATCCACAAATTGTGAAAAAATCCTAGCTGTGTCTCCCTTGGACAAAGGTCTTCTATCTAGAGGCAGAAGCAGGAATCACACAAGTGGGACAGGACATCCTGGAAGGTCTTCTGATTAGCTAGCAAGGTGATATCAATTACAAGACTAGATTAATGATCATCAGTTACAGGTCTGCATTCATGTTTTGTATCCTGGTACAATCAGGCATCTTGAATGTTCACTTATGCTCATGTGGTAACAGGGTCAGGAAAATAATTACAAAGCCATGAAGAAGTCACAGAGCTAGGAGTTTCAAAAGAGCAATGTTTTTGAAAGACCAATTTTCCTCATACATATTTTGTCTTTCAGTGACCTCTGAGTTGGCAAGTCATCAACACTAGTGCAAGACGGAATGGGAGGCCCCTGGAGTTAGGAGGCACCTGGATCCAGAGGCATCTAGCCACCACATCAGGCACCTGGGTTAGAGGTTTCTGGCCACAATGTAAAGCACCTAGAGTTAGAGGCATCTGACTATAATGTAAGTAATCTGGAGTCACAGTCATCTGACCAAAGTAGGAAGCACAAGAGGCATCTGACCACTATGGAAGGCACCTGTGTCTGACTCCTTACATCCTAGAAGCCTGAGTCAATGAGGGTTCCTGTTGCTATTCTTATTCCTCTTCCTCTTCCTCCTTCCTCCTCCTCCTCCTTTTTCCTCTTTCCACTCTGCCTATTCCTGCTGTTATCTTCCTGTGATTTCAATAAACTTAGCAACTTCTTACTTACTAAGAGATATGTGCTTGGCAATAATTTTCTTTTTGTGCACAAGAATGCGCACTATTTTTGGTTCACTCAACTGTAACTGCAGCACTTGGGTTTAGGGATAGAGGCAAAAGCAGCAGTTTCCCAACATCCATCAGTCATTCCAAAATGCTGACTTCCCAGGAATTACTGCAGAAAGAGAATTACATGGGAAACCGTTCAAGTTTGTCCTACAAGACCAACATTTACTTCTATGGAAGGAGGAGCTTCCCCAGTGTACCAAATGGAGGTATTTATTCAATATTCTGGATTGTGTAAATTTCCCCCCACCTTTTAGTTGAAAGGTGGATTTACTGAGCTACTCTTTTATCAGCCCAACTACATTAACTGTTCCTGTCAGTAAAGTGATAGAAGTCCACTGTACAACTATGTTCGCTATCCTGTTTACATATATATATGCATAATTTTCCCATTCTTTCTTTTTTTTCTGTCATCTCAGTTGCTCTTTACTTTTGAGCAGTTTCCTTTCATTTCATAATATCTGTCAGACCTCCTAATTCTTATACATTCTTTCAGGTTCTTACACTAGCAAGACAATATGGTGTTTACACATGCAGGTCTCATTAATTTCAGTTATGAGTATGGTCTCTAGTTGTGACCATTTACCTATAAAAGGCTTGAGTTTATCTTGCTTTAAGTGAATAAAAATTAGGGGGTATGATAGACATTGTGAAATGAAAGGAAACTGTTCAAAGTAAAGAGCAAATGGGATCAGCAAAAACAGAAAAGAAGTGAGGGGAAAGTTATGTATATATGTATATATAGGATAGTTATCATAATTTTACTACTGACTTCTATCACTTTAATGAATGGAACGGTTAGTGATGGAACAGTTAGTGATTCATTGTGTGATCAATCTTACATGGCTATATTTGTTTTGCTGAGTAACCACTTTGAATATATCAATATGAAATATAACAACAATTGTTAATTTCTTACCACCTTCTCTAAAATTCGGTATTGTTTGTATTGTTCTCCTGTTATTTTGTAAATATATGTCTGTTTGTTAACATGTTTTCATTATTTTATTTTAAAATAAGAAATAAATAAATAAGAGAAAATGAATGGAAAACCTAGATAAAGTCGTTACGATCCATTTTTCCACTTTAGGAAGTTAGGAGGAGAGCAAGAAAAACCACAGAATGTCAGAGGAAGGAGATAATAGATATAACCATAGAGACCAGTGAGATAGACAACAAATTCATGAAGCCAAAAGTTGGATTCCTGGTGCATAAACATTTCTATGCTGCTAACAAGACATCAAGAATTAGAGAAAAAAATGAATAACAGCACGAATAAAAGGAAGGATATACCAATCCTACACATACTGAATGTTCTGAAAATAGGAAGACCTTTCTAAAGCGTCCTAAGATGAAGCAACAGGCTGGATATTTATGCTGTACTTTATTCATTGGATGTTAGTCACTCCAGAAAAGAGAGTTGGTCCCTGATGAGACAGTTCTTTTCAAATGCTGCAGTTCCTAAAGCAGTTCCTCAGCCAGTGCAGTACTGACTTCTTCACTTCACTTCGTGTTACACATCACCTGACCTTGTTTTGGAGAAAGAGAACATGTTTTAGGGAGTGATACAACTTGTCTCTAGATGTCCTCCCAAAGCATCAGTGGTCATAGGTGGGGGTTGTTGAGGGTGGCTGGATCTAGGGTGTGTACTGCTAGGCTCGAGTATGTGATGCTGGGATTGAAGCAGGGTTCCATGCTATGATTATGGCTGTGTCATCCTGGATGTGAGTGCTACCTGCCCAAAGGGTAAGACATAAACGACAGAGGGAGGCTCCCTGCTTGTCTGTTTTGCTTACTGTTCCATCACCACTTGACTGCGCTGCTTGCTGTCTTCTGCCCAGCATGAACTATTTCTCTTCTGTGATGCCCCTTTGCAATGCCATCCTGCCTTGGATCCAGCCAACTGTGCACTAAAAGCTCTGCGTAGTGAGAGCCAAAGAAATCTTTCCTCCTTTAACTTTGGGTGCCAGGTATCTCAGCAACAAGAAAAATAATGATGAGGAGAATCTGGTGATACTGCAGATGTATAAAACTCCTCAAGAAAATCAGTAAGTAATAAATTAGGTAAAACCATCTCAAAGCCATTTCTTTAAAAGGCAGGAAGAACCTGGCTACCTCAGTCAGTAGATCATGAGGCTCTTAAAAGGCAGGTAGTGTTTAAGAGTATCATGCTCTACCAATTGAGCTAGCCAGGTGCGTGCAAGTAGGGTTTAGATATTGAAAAAAAAGAGAACATCTCCAGCCAAAGAAATATTGTGTAACAAAGCACAGATCTATGGAAAATGCAGCTAATTTAAAAAATTAAATCAACTTTTTATGTATTTGCAAGCATGCTGAATTATATCAAAAGTGATTTAGCAGGAAATGAACCCCAAAGGAGGCTAGAGCAAGGCCATCTCCAAGAACACAGGGCAGCAGAGAAAAACCTGGTAAAAAAAAGTTGTTGGGACTAGACCAAACCCAGTCCAAAAGTTTTCTGTCCGTGGTGTTCCTCCCTGTTAACTACAACACAGAGAGCTCTGAGAATGCTTCACTTTCAGTGTTCTCAGCAAAATCCTGAGACCTTGCACATTTGGCCCCATCACCTACGTCTCCCTTTTTACTGTGTATAGACAGAGATGCAGACCATGCTGGATTGTTGCTGACTCTCCATCAGAGAGATCAGGTCCCACCCAGGCCCAGCATTCCTTTTATTATGTGTCTACTTTTTTTCTTAATCTCCCATCATCCTATCTCATGACCCCACCGGCTGCCTGAGTTATGGGAGTATGTTTTAAATATTTACTCTAAAATATTTGTAAGCACAGGAAACGTGAAAATCATGTAAAGTGTGAAACAGTGTGCATTTTGCCTGGTATTCTACAATGCTAACCTAACTCTACCAAAATATCAAAGTCAAGAAATTGCCACTGGAACAGTAACAGAGCACTTTATTAGATTTTACCAGATGTATAAACATTCATTTATGAATACATGCAGTTGTAAGCAATTTTTTCACTTGCTCAGATTCCTATAGCTATCACTCTAGTCAAAATTACAAGGTTTCCTAACACTACCGTTTTTATGCCCCAGACAATTCCTGTCTTTCCTTTCCCCATTCCTCTCTGTAAACCCTAGAGAGCACAAATCTATTTCATGTCTTTTCACATAAAATATGACTTTCATCACAGTCACTGTTACTTTGTGACACACTGGCCAGTATCTTTATCTTAGACTTTTCAAATGTCTCATAAAGTCTTTAATTTAGTAGTCAGATTCTCCACAACACGTTGTACCAATGCTACTATAAATGTATTGTCTTTAAACTCCTCTATAGTCTGATGTAGTAGGTTCTTGACTTCAGTTGCTATCATTTCAGAAATTTCAGCTGTGTGGCTTCCATATTCTTCCACATTGATATTTCCTGGACTTGTTCTTTGTGGGATGTTTTGCTGAGAGTGCATTTTGCTTCTTCTTTTGTCATTTTCAAATCTCTCTAGGTCTCCAGGGATTCAGGTTCATTCCTGAGAAGGCAGTAGAAAGCATAGACAGGGGTCCCAGGCTTCCAGGCAGCTGACCAAAGCTTCCCCAGTCCAAGGCCCCTCCCCACAGTGTGGTGGGGGAGAGCCAGAGGACCTGGGCACCCAGACAGCTCACAGAGGCCTTCCAGTCTGAGAAACCTTCCCACAATGGTGGCAAGGGGCAGGCCCAGAGGATCTGGCTCCCAGAACGCTCACCAAGGTTTCCCAAGTCCAAAGCGCCTCCCACAGTCTTTACTTTACACTTTTAAAATGCCTCATAAATTCTTTAGTTGAGTAGTCAGATTCTCCACAGTACTTTGTACCAACGCTATTATAAACGTATTGTCTTTAAACTCCTATTCTCCAGTTATTCCTCCCTTCTCCTCTGGAAGATTGTGGTACATTCTTAAAACAAACAGTGATAAACAGGTGAGTGAGCTTATGTACCTATTAAATATTTGCTTTAAAAACTTCCACTGTGTGCTCATCGATCATTTCCTCCAATCCTAGAACAGGAATATTTTCACCCCTCTCTATTTTTTGTGGGCACTTATTTTATAAACATTTCTTCCTTCTCTAAGAGTGTTGTCCACTCCTGCTCCTAATTTTTTTTTAATTTCTGTGCTTGTAACACATTAAGAAAGAAGAACAGTTGAGCACCCATGTCAAACTTAGTTCCCAGCCACAAAAGCAGCTTACCCTTGAAAAGGACATGAAGATCATACAAAGAGCTTTACTTCTTCTGTGCTAAACCAGTTTAGACCTACTGGATGTCAAATATCAAAATATTTTTGCACCATTTCATAAAAAGCAAATTCCATAAGACGTTGTGTGCCCCACTTGATAATAACAACCTAAGGTACAACCAGCGCCAACTAATGAGACACATGAGATGCCCCCAGGTGTGGAATTACAGCCAGATTCTGTTAAGATATGTTGATTATAACACCTTCTGAAGCAATAAAACAAATACATCTGACAAAATGCTCTATTGGTGACTTTAAAAAGTGTTACAAACTCAGAATTTGGAGTATGCATTGACCACATCAGAAGAGATGGAGGCTGGCAAAATGAGAACATCCAGGGGAAGTTTGCAGATATATCAGTGCTTTGCAGCTTCTGTAAATAACAATAAATACCTTTTATCAAATGCTGCCCCTGCTATAAGTTCTGTACCAAATGCCTTTTTACAAATATTTCCTACATTTATTCCTCCATAACTACTACATACATAATTATACTTCTGTTTTACAGACATCCATCCAACTCATGCTGGCACAGCTGAACCAATTATCCAAACTCATCATTTTAATTTGATCACAGTGATTCTTCTGATCTTTTAACTACCTGGGCTTTCCTTTTCTTCCTATGTATTGTGAATATATTCCCTACAGTTAAGAAAACTGAGACCAGGAAATGACTAGATGCACAAAATCACACAATGCATATGAGAACTGAGATTTTGCGCCAGGGCAATAACTCTAGGGTTCATGCTCTGAATCATTCTCCCCACTTCATCTCAGTTATGAAAACAGCTTTAGGAATTTTTTCATGCATATGTCCCTCCTTTTGTCTTCTGTGAAAGTGACAGTAGTAACATGCTTTTCAATTTTCTGAAGTGCCCCATAAATCAAATAGAGGAAACAGGGTAGCAAAGTGTTACGGTTGGTACATTATGTCCACTTGGGGAGTCTAAAGGTTTGGCTGAGTGACTGATCAGGAAGCCAAGGTGCTTACTTTGTATATATCATGAGCCTGTGGGAGAGGAAGGCATGGAGATTATATTAGTGCTACATGCCCCCTGGGCGGGGCTAGGTTGTTTACAATGTAAGGGAGGGAAAGAGGCTGCTTCCCGCCCTTCCTCTCTTTGCTGGTTGTTTTTGCAGAGTCCTGCTGCTATGAACCTTTGGACTCTGCCACGTGCCCCTCTGCCTCAGAACCAGCCAAGTATGAACTGAAACCTCCACAAACTGTAAGCTAAGTAAACCTTTCCTTCCTTCATTTCGAGCATTGGGTATTTTGTCTCAGCAACAAGAGAAAAGTAACCAAAACACGATTTGGTACCAGTGGAGTGGGGTGGTTGCTGTTACTATACCTGACTATGTGGTTCAAGAACCTTTGAAAATGGATTGTGGGAGGAGTTTGGAAAGGTTCAGGTATGTTTCCTGAAGAAGATGCACTAGAACACCTTCGGCTGTTCTGTCTGCATTTTGCTCCTGTCCTGAGACTGTGCCGAAGACTGAGATTAAGGGTGGCACCAAAATGATTAATCTGGAAAAAGAAATTTCAAGGCAGTTGAATGTTGGGGAAGTGGCATGGCTATTGTTGAGGGCTTTTAGCCAGATTTATATTCATAAACATGAGCAAAGAGCCCAGCAGGACGATTTAAAACTTTGTGAGTTTGGCCAGAAGGGAAGTTCCAGTAAAGCTGTGGACTGCAAAGATATGGCTCAGGAGATCTCTACTGCTGAGGAGGAACAAGA
Source organism: Dinomys branickii (assembly GCA_004027595.1). NCBI lineage: Eukaryota > Metazoa > Chordata > Mammalia > Rodentia > Dinomyidae > Dinomys > Dinomys branickii. Next base: position 14,133 of record PVLD010015724.1, read on the forward strand.
GAATGGAAAAGATGGTGTGAGAGTATCACAAGAAACAGCAAGTCTCCATCCTTTGCAGCCTCAGAACTGTAAGGAGTAGAGACCTTGCCTTGAGAAGGAAACCAAAGAGCACCATGTTCCAGAATGGAGGCGGCATAGAGAATATTTTCCTCAGAATCAGATTCACTGTGCCCAGTGATACGGGCACTCAACTCCTATAGCTACGAGAGAGGAAAGTTTGGCTATCGCCCCAGGTGACAGCAGACCTTGGCATCATCCACGTGGCCCTGGCTTTAGGTGCATGGAGAATGCAAGATTTCTGAGGTAAAAGAGGCTTCCACCCAGATTTCAGAAGGCCTGGGAAGCCAGGCAGTGTGACCCTGAGAGGGCAATATGTGAAGCTGTGAGTGACCTCAGAAGTTTAGAAAAGACAGGACTGTGGATCATCTGAGGAAAGCTTCAATGAGGGAGGAAAGCAGGACTAAGAGAGAAGCCATGGGAGCTGTATCCACCAAAAGTGCCATAGGGGTGGACTCACACAAGCCCTTTGGAGCTCACGATGTGCCACAGGTTGCTTCAGATACTGGATGTGGAATTACAGGACATAATGTTAGCCCTGCTGGATTTGGGACTTGCTTTGGTCCCAATGCTCTGTACTCCCCTCTTGGTGCCTTTTGTAGTGGTACTGTTTATTTTGCGCCGTTGAAAGTGTTAAATTTTCATTTGTATGGGGGCTTATAATTAAAGAGTTTTCCTTACATCTTGGAGGAGACTTGGGACTTGGACTTTTCAGCAGTGCTGAAACTAGATTTTGGCAACTCTTGCAGATGGATTAAATGCCTTTTGCATAAAGGGATGTGCATGAGTCTTTATGGGGCAAAATGTTATGGTTCTAATGTAATATAATATCTTTGTATCTGGAAACTGGTTTAAAGAAATGTGTCTGGTTGCCAGTTGAGAAGGGCTGGATTATTATGGTTGATACATTGTGTCAACATGAGGAGTCTAGAGGTTTGCCTGAGTGACTTAGCAGGAAGCCAAGGTGCTTACTTTGTATACATTCTGAGCTATGGAAGAGGAGGGCATGGAGATTGTGTGAGTGCTACACCCGCCCTGGGTGGAGTAGCCTGTTTACAATGTAGGGTAGGGAAAGAGACTGCTTGCCGACATTCCTCCCTTCTGCTCTTGTTGTTTGTGCTGTGCTCTGCTGTCATGAACCTTTGGCCTATGCCATGTGCCACTCTGCCTCAGAACCAGCCAAGTATGAACTGAAACCTCCACAAACTGCAAGCTAAATAAACCTTTCCTTCCTTCATTTCGGGCATTGGGTATTTTGTCTCAGCAACGCGAGAAAAGTAACCAAGACAAAAAGCCAAACAAACAAGAAACCCACAGGAAATATTACCAATATGAGAACAAGTTATTCTCACAAACTCTGAAATTTGAATAGACAGGGATCAATGTCAACAAAACTATGCAGGAAAGTGAAGAAAATACAGAAAGACTTGCCACAGCCTTGACAGCAGAAAACCTCTATATGAGCATAAAAGCTTAGAAGTGCTCCAAAGCAAATGTGAGACTGAAAGGCAAAATTGGAGGGAACCTTGTAGATTCCATGTTCCAAAGAAGAGCAGAGTGAGTGGAGTAGTCTGAGTCCTTTGAGCTCTCAACTCTAGTGACCAAAATGTACTTTCAGGACAAAGTTGACATGAAGGAGAAACTGTCTGAAGTAGAATCCTACTTGAGCAGTTCAGGAGCAGAAAGTGTGAAGGAATCAGAAGTTACAGTCCTAAAGAAAGAAGAAACACTATGAAAACAGCAAAAGAGGGAGCTGTAGAACTGTCAGTTCACGGTCAGCTCTCCTCGCTCTGTATTTCCTCACTCACACAGAAATATTCATCTCAGGGACTGCGTCTGGGGGCCATCCAGGGGTAGATTCCGTACTTCAGAATAGTTGATCAGATACCGTCGTAGTTCTGACCATAAACAATGCCAACTGGCGATGCGGCAGCGTTATTCCCATGACCTGCCAGGCAGCATCCGGGAAGCCAAAGTCTTTGCGTTCTGGGGGGAGTATGGTCGCAAAACTGAAACTTAAAGGAATTGACGGAAGGGCACCACCAAGAGTGGAGCCTGCGGCTTAATTTGACTCACCACGGGAAACCTCACCTGGCCCGGACACGGACAGGAATGACAGATTGATAACTCTTTCTCGATTCCGTGGGTGGTAGTGCATGGCCGTTCTTAGTTGGTGGAGCGATTTGTCTGGTTAATTCCGATAAAGAATAGTTTAACCCCTGGGTTCCATTTACACACACACACACACACACACACACACACACACACACACACTTCATTCTACCTAAAGGAAGAGAGAAAAGAAAGTAGATCACTTAGTTTAATCTCCCACAATGTTATTATGATAAAAAAAACACATGGAACAGAAAGTCACTACAGAATGAAAACACACTAGAAAGATATACACATGGAGAGAAAACTGTGTATTTCAGTAATAAAAAACTTTAAAGTTGAAGTAGTATATCAACCAGAATCTTTCTGAACTTAATTTTAAAAATATCAGCGATAACAATCTACAGATCCAGAAAGTGTAGAAATACCCAAGGACTCAGAATACCATATTTACCTACATTTCATTCTTTTCGTAGTGGTTGGGATTCAATCTAGGGCTTCACACTGAGTAACATCCGCAGTCCTTCTTTGATTTCTTATTTTGAGACAAGGTCTCACTAAGTTGCTGAGTTGTCCAGGCTTGATTGGAATTTATGGTCATCCCAGCTCTGTCTGCCAGACTGCTGGGATTACTTAGGCATATCTTAGTTGAACTGCTAAAACCCAGAGTCTCCCCACCACATGTTTATATGCTACTCCTACTTCAAGTACCTTTGGAGTTGCTGGTCAAATGGCTCCTGTGACAGTTAATCTAATCCATGAACTTGAAAAGATTAAGAGACTCCTGAAGTGGTGACTGGACCCCAGGGGCACTGTACTCAGGAGTGGGTTCATCCTTGGATGTTCATAGTTGAAGGTGCTGTTAGGAGGTGGAGCCCACTGGAGCTGTGTTGCTAAGGATGTGTGTGGGCCAGAGGAGCATCTCTTTCTGGTGTTCTTCCTCTGTGCACTGCTTCTTTGTTGCCATGAAGTGAGCAGCTTTGCCCTACCATGCACCTCCACCTTAATGTTTCTACCATGGAACCAGTCGCTTCTGAGGCGATAAGCCAAATACAATCTCCCTTCCTTTAATTTATGTGTGTCAAGTATTTCTGTCTCAACAGTGGGAAGGCTGACCAGTGGCTCAGCCATTTGTACAGCAGCCTAGGTCCATTGCAGATTGCCATGGTTTAGGTATGATTTGATCTCCAGAGGTTCATGTGCCAGCAACTGTGTTCCTAGTGTAGCAGTGATAAAGTAGTGAAGCCTTAGGAGTTGGAACTTCGTGGAAAACAATTAAGATATGGAAGCCTCATCTTCAGGGATAGATTAACACTGTCTCACAGGAGCGGGTCAGATTTCCTGAGAATGAATCGATTAAGCTCCACCAGAGAGAGTCATCACCACTGAGTATAATCCAGCCCCTGAATCATTCTGTTGTAACGTTCTCACCTTTGTGAAACCAATCATCATGGGACCCTCACCTGACACAAGTAGGTACCTGTACCATGCTCTTGAGTTTCCAGAGCAATGAGCTGAGACAATAACTTTATGAACTACCCAGCCTCAGAAATTGTTGTTATATCAACACAAAACAGACTCAGATCCCAGGACTGTTTGAAGAAATGACTGATTCCAGATATGGGGTATAAAAAGAGTACCTGAGATGTGTCCTTATATTTGAAAACAAGAGATATCAAATGCTGCTAGAGTCATGTTAAATGAATCAGATATTAATTTGACCTGGTCAAAGATGATACATTTTAATATGAAAAAAATCGTGCTACACACTTGTTATCTAAGATACACACTGAAGAATATTGGGAACACAAGGCCAGCAAAATTATGTAGGCACAGTGATAAATGCCTATAAATCTCTCTATAAGGAAAACAGATACAGAATGACTGTAAGTTTCGAGGGCAGCCTGGGCAATTCGGCAAGGCTGTCTCAAATTTTTTTTTAATTTGGGGATGTAACTGGATAGTAAAATTCTTGCTCAGCATGTAGAGAACCTTGGCCCAATCCCCAGTAAAGGATAATAACAATTATTATTATTATTATTATTATTATTATTGCTATAACAGCATGGTCAAAATTCATTATATATATATATATATACATATATATATATACATATATACATATATATGTATTTATATGGAAATCTATTAGTTCAAAGTGATTTCAAATTCAACCAAGCTCTGATCTCTTCTGATATTTGTTTAGAGCATTAATACAGATTGTAAAAATTGTTCCAAAGTGAATAAATAAGCTTTCATTTGCTTATTTTTCCACACTGTATTTCGGGGTAAACAAAAATCAAGGGCAGGTACTTTTAACTAAAATTTTCTTATCACTAGAATTTCCAAAAGTAAACACCAGGAGAATAATGTATTCAGGAAGCCACCTTGAGCAAGGTACTTAGTTAGGCACACAGGTTTGAAGCTTTGGGGCACAATCTAGCTTGAAGCCATGTTTTCAGAAGTCCTTCAGGATACGGTACATGATGAAGGCTTTGGGAATGTGTCAGACTTGGGCTGGGGATATAGCTCAGTGGAATAAGCGCTTGCCTAGCAAGCGCAGGGTCGTGAGTTCGATCCCCAGTACCTCAAAATAAATAAATAAATAAATGAAAATAAAAAATAAAATGGAATGTGTCGGACTCCAGGAAGGCACTGAAGGAGAGTCAGGGCCATATTGTCCACATGAGAGGAAGAAAACAACCACTCAGGGCATCTAAGCTGAATAGCCAGAGATGTATGAGAAGAAACACAGAACACATCAGTTTTGCAGAAGCCTAGGGAGTTTCTGAGAGCATGAAAGAAAGGAGGGATTGAAACAGCTGTAAAATGGTGAAGACGCTGATAGTGGAAGGTTCAGTAACATGAAGTTTCCAAAGACCGTGTTGGCAGCAGGAATCTCCAGTTATAATGGAACACAAAGGTCCTAAGTTTATTTCAGTACATTAAGAAATGAATCTTTTTTTATTTTATTTTAAAGACAAAAGAATGGAGACATATGAACCGGAAAAGCCATAAACAATACAGAAAATACAAAGTTATACAGAATATAGTAGGGAATTAGCACTGGATGTTGTATTACATAGTTCTCTTCACACTAGTTAACACAAAAACATTAAAGGAAATACCAAATTATAGAGAAGATAGTAGGGAATTTCACTGGATGCTGTATAATATAAAGTTTTCTTCACTTCTGTTAATACAAAATCGATTGAGGAAATACAGAATTATAGAGAACATAGAAGGGAATTAGCTCTGGATGCTGTCCTACATGTTACCTTCACCTTTGTTACTCAGTTATACAGATGATGGCCCATTTGATCATTCAGTTTTTCTCCTCCCAGATCTCCGTTGCCCTACCACTCAATCGTTCATCTTCCCTGTGATAATAACTGTACTCCTGGGTTTATCTATATCCTTGGACTCTCGCCTTGGGAAGAGATATAGCTGCCTCAGACTATACTATAACATACATGGGTGTATACCAAGTGCCATGGTTGGAGGTGGGAAAGCACATATGCTCACAGCGGACCGCCCGGCTCCACCCTGTCGTCTTGCTATGGGTGGGGGCGGGTCCAGTCCATGAGGTGCCCTGAGCGGGGCCCTCAGCAGAGCAGCCACTGGGCCCACTGCGAAGCAGAAGCGGAGCAGCCATGGGGCCCACTGCAGAGCAGCATTGGGGCCCACTACAGGGCAGCTGCGGGGCCCACTGCGGATCATCAGCGGGGCCCACAGTGGAGCAAACGCGTGGCCCACTGCGGAGCAGCCATGGGGCCCACAGTGGGGCAGCTGCGGGGCCCACTGTGGTGCAGCCGCTGGGCCCACAGTGGGGCTGCCATGGGGCCCACTGTGGCACAGCTGCGGGGCCCAGAGCAGAGTAGCTGTGGGGCCCACTGCGGATCATCCATGGGGCCCACAGTGGAGCAGCCACGGGGCCCACTGCAGATCATCCACGGGGCCCACAGCGGAGCAGCTGCAGGGCACGAGCCCCCATGGGGTGCCCTCTGTGACCCTTTTCGCTCTGTCCCGTTGCCTTGATGCCAGAGGCCCTTTCTTCTCCTCCCACCTCCTCCTGATCTCCAGCATTACCAATCCCCACCCCTTGCAGCTGGGCAACGAGTCTCCGAAGCTGAAGCTGCGAATGCCGAAACAAGGGCATGGGCTAAGGGTGTGCTTGGAGCGGCGACCTCCTCCCTCTCCATCTCATCTCCCTCAGACTGCGCTATGGCAGATCTCCATTCCCCACCTCCAGAGGAGGTTTTGCTCAGTCTTTCCGAGGGTTTCAGTTCCCATTTCAGATCCTTCTCGAGTTCAGGATATCCACCTCTTTCCTTTCTGTCCTTCACATGTTGCTATATTCCTATGTCTGAGTGGCATTCCTCCGGGAGGTTCTCTCTCTGCTGCCTACCCGGTCACCATGGGTTCATGCAAGGTTCACATATGCTAGCAGTATAGAAACACTCTTGTTGCTCGTATTAGTAGTTTGGGGTGAGTCCTGAAGCCTGTGGACTCATCCCATTGCTGTCAGTAACAGGTGGTGATTGCGCAGGCCACCGAGGCTCAAGGTGCTCACAGAGGGCGTCCAGGGTGGGAGCTGAAGCCCAGTAACTCAGTTCATGCTTCCTGCTTGATGTTGGAGTGAGAAAGGCATGTGGCCTTGTGATCCACATCCATCTGCAGCTCTCTCTTGCTGTTGCGCTCCAGTTCCCGTTTGTTCCTTGGCTGGATCCCTGGGAGTTGCTGTGACTCTGATGTTGTTGCCGATGCACCCCACCGCTCCCCACTGGCAGCCGCCCACACAGTAGAGAGGCAGGAGGCCACAGCCTCGAGGCAGGCATAGAGCTGGGTGTGGTGGGATGTGTACTGGCTGCTCTGGCTCCACCTTGCCTCCAGGTGCTGATTAGGAAGGTTGCTGCAGGGTGAGGACTCCGCTTCAGTGGCTGTTGCAACCTCTCATCCTCACACTGGATTTAACAACAGTTCCCAACCACCATTGCCTCTTTTCCTGGCTGCGCCCTCTCCTCTCCGGACCTGGACCAGCTCTTGGAACTCTGCTCTCCCCTGGCCGAGTCGGGAGGCTTCCATGAGCGTGGGTCTCCGAAGCTGAAGCTGCGATAGCAGGAATGAGGGCTTGGGCCAAGAGTGTGTTTGAAGCAGTGGCTTCTTCTTTCTCCGTCTCTTCTCCCTCTGACTGTGCCGTGGCAGCCCTCCGATCCTTTCCTCCAGTAGAGGTTTTGCTTGGTCTTTCCTAGGGCTTCAGTTCCCATTTCAGATCCTTCTTGGGTTCAGGGTACACACCTCTCTCCTTTCTGTCTTCATATTGCTATATTCCATGGTCTGGGTGGTAATCCTCTGGGAGGTTCTCTCTCTGCTGCCTACCTGGTCGCCATCTTCCCGGAAGTCAAGAAATAAATCTAAGGGGAAAAGTTTTGCTGGTAAAAATGGAAGAGTGGTCATAGTGACATGTAGATTCCATGAGACTTTTTAAAATTTAAGCAAGTGTATAGTGAAGGAGGAGGAGAGAGAGGGAGAATATCTATGTATAGAAGCTCTGTTAACTGCGCCTTATCCCTCCTACCACAACAGTGTTCAGAATATAGCCTTTTTTAATATTGTTACCTCACCACATCTAATGAGGGGTCCCAAACTGTGGCTAGAAGGCCACATCAAGCACATCCCTTATTTTTTTTTATTTTAAAAGTGAAAGAACAGAAGCACTAATAAACATACACACATTTTTATATAATGGAATATTATTCAGCTATAAAGAAAGACAGTTTGGGGGACTTTGTAGGCAAGTGGTCAAAACTGGAGTCCATACTCATAAGTGAAATAAATCAGCGGTACATGAGCAGGCAACGTATTGTATCACTGGTATAAGAACCTGAGGGTGGGAATATAAACTGAGAGACATGAAGGAAATCTGTTCAAAAGCAAGGAACAAATGGGACGAGGGAAAGGAGAAAAGAAAGAGGCAAAAATGTATGCATGTATATATGTAGATACATATGTGCAGGAGGGCTTACATGGTTCTACTATTGTATTATATCACTTAATGCTAAGGAATAGTTGATGACAGGTTATTTGATCAATCTTGTATATCTCTATGTGTTATCCTGAGCACACATTTCGAAGATATCAATTTGCAAAGCAGCAACTACTGTTGGTTTTCTGATGCTTTGTCTATAATTCAATTCTGATCTTACTGTTATTGTACTACTTTGTGCCTCTTTGTTAATGCTTTCCGATTTCTTTATTTTTCTTTTCTTTTTTTTTTCCCTGTTGTTGAGGTGATTGTTTGACCAATTTCACATGTCTGTATTTGTGTTCATGAATATACACTTTGAAGATATCAATAGATAAAACAACCATTGTTGAATCCACGTCACATTGTCTGTAAATTAGTTTTGATTGTACTATTTCTTATGCTACTTTGTGTCTGTTTGTTAATATGTTTTTGCGCTTTTACTTTTGAAATAAAAAAAAACAAATGAATATACACACAGTAGCACAAGAACAGTACAAAAACCAAACTACAGATAAGGTGGCAGGGGATCAACAATGGTTGTTGTATTACACGTTGGTAGCTTCAAAGTGTATACTCATGACAATACAAATAGACATACAAAATTGATCAAACAACTAATCACCAATTGTTTCCCACATCAGTATCATATGATACAACAGTGCAACGATGTCAGCCATCCCACACATACATACATACCTACTCAGCTGTCCTCCTCTTCCTCCTCTCCTTCCCTTCATCCCGACTGCTCTCTACCCTTGAGCAGTCTCCCTTCATACCTCCCAATCTATATTCCCACCTCCAGGTTCCCACACTAATGATACTATACGCTGTTTGCACATGCACATCTGGTTTACCTCACTTATGAGTATGGTGTCTTATTGTGGCCATTTGCCTATAAAAGCCCCTAGATTGTCTTTCTTTACAGCTGAATAATATTCCATTGTGTAAAAATGCCACAGTTTTTTAATCCAGTCCTCTGTGGATGGACATTTGGGTTCCTTCCACAATTTAGCTATTACAAATTGTGCCACTATAAACATGAGGGCACATATATCACGGTGATATGCTGTCTTCAGATCTTCTGTGAAAATACCCAGAAGGGGGATAGCTAGGTTGAGTGGAACCTCTAGACCTAGTTTGCTGAGGAATCTCCAAACCGATCTCCACAGTGGTTTCACCCATCTGCATTCCCACCAGCAATTCAGCAGAGTTCCTATCTCTTCACAGCCTCACCAGCATTTGTTATTGGACGATTTCTTGATGCTGGCCAATCTTACTGGACACCCCTTATTTTAGTAGATAAATTTTCTTGAGTCACAATCATATCCATTTTCTCTCATTGGTGTATGGTCGCATTACCCCTAAAACAGCAGAGCTTTCTGCAGGAAGTCAAAAGAGCATGTCACTCAGTACACCGGACTTACACGGCAGCCAAAAGAGAAGGAAAATGAGCAGGTAAGGCAACACCCTTGCCCTGTAAGAGAAGGATATGGAAATTATGTGACTCCCTTCAATTTGCATACTTGTAATAAGAATTTAATCCCATCACCACACTCCACTGCCAAAGACGCTAGGTAATATGATCTGGCTGGAGACATGTGCTCAACTGAAGTCTGGAAAACCAAAACAGGAGAATAGATATTGGAATGGGATAACAGTTTCTAGTACTTAGCCTATTCTATTTTATAACCAAGGGTAGGTTCCTGAGTGGCATCTACTCCAAACACTTAAAGAAAAGGAGGTGGACAGAATCCAGTTTTCCAATATATATAATAAGAAATGGATAAATTTCCATACATGGGTTAACTAAAAATTAAAATTTAAATTCAGAAAGCAGAGGCCCCTTGATCATACAGCTGCTGCTGTGGGAACAAGAGACTCTAGGGCAGGAAAGACGGAAAATCCCACTGCCCACGAAATGAAACCTGTGCATTGCCTGTTCCTAGAGCTGGAGTGTCAACACTCAAAAGAGCTGAAGGGACAGACTTCTGGATCTCAGTGTCAGTCAGGCACTGTGGCTGGCTTGTATGGGGCTGAGGTTACCTAAACAGCATGGCTATGATTTCTCAACACTCCCTGGGGAATGAGTTTGCCTTACACAGTTCTTGTGATTTTTTTCCAGTCCCTTTCCCTGCTAGCACACTTCTAGTCCAGCTAAAGTGGGTCTTAAAGAAAAACAATTATTTTTTCCTTTCAGCATTGAACAGTCCCCCTCAAATACCCTCCCTCCATAACTGCTGATTATTTCTCCATTACTGAGAAGACTAACAATTATAGGCCTGTAGGCAGAGCTCTGTGATATTCTGGTTTCTCAGGCATCTTTCTTCCTTCAAGGCTGATTCTGCACTGATACTCATAAGTTTGACAACTGTGTTCCTATAAACAGGGTCCTAGGACACCCTGGAATTTATCCTCTTTAACACTAAGATATTAAAATGTCACTGAGTAAATAACCGCCTGTGTCTCAGCTACTACACTCCCTTCCAGGTTTACACCACATGCTACATAGCATGCATGAAATTGGGAACCCTTCTTCTGTTCAGCGCTCAGCCATTTTGGACAGGAATCAGAGTCAGGTGTACACATAAAAAAATTCTATTTCCCCACTGGTCTCTCTAATCTCTTGAATTCTTCAACATAGCTGTCAATATATCATTTATTTCATAATTTGTTATGTGAATGTAAATAGTGTCTCATTATCTAAGTGCTCAGTAAATATTAATTATTATTTTCAACTTGATCCGTCCACAGTCATCATTAACTTTTACCATCCTCATTCATATTTGAAAGGTGAGGGCTGAGATCCAAGTACCTTTCCTCCAATTAGACCAAAACTAATCTTAGCCTGAGGCAGTGGTCTTGGAATTCTTGATCACAAATCTTTCTCAAGTACGAAAAAAGACTACATATGTATACAATCTTAGTATTGACATACGATAAATGATGTAAAACTTTCACAAGAAGTTTTTCTCTCCTCACACGTTCAGGTTGCCATTTATACATTCTATCACATTGGAGTCTATTGACTAAATGAGCACATTATCAAAGTAGCCTGCCATTAAATTCTCAATCATTTTAATGGGTTGGCTTTCTTGCATGGTTTAATTCTATTTTCTTTTCTTTTTGTAGGACTGGACGTTGAATCCAGGGACTACTGAACAAGGCCTGTTTTATATTTTTAATCTGAGAACAAGTCTTAGTAAATTATCCAGTCTGGCCTTGAAACTTGGAATCTTCCAACCTCCATTGCTAGAATCACAAGATTGTGCCACCAAGCCAGGTAGAATGATTCTTACATGAAGAAGTAAAACACTAATCAGATTTTTACATGCTTGAACTATTAGTAGTCATTGAATGGTTTTCATATGAAAGGAAATGAAGAAAAGAACATTCAATAAGGATATTATTGTATTTATATACCACAGAGTACTACTCTGCCATAAAGAAGGATAAATCTGAGTCCTTTGTAGGAAAATCAGTACATCTGGAGACCAACATCCTAAATGAACTGAGTCAGACACTGAAGTTTAAATATCACATTGTTTCTCTTGTGGTAGACATTCAAACAGCAAATAGGGAACGGAGTGGAGAACAGATATTGAGAATTACGAAGAATATGTTCAAATGAGAAGCAGAAGAATGGAGCAAGAAGTTGAAGGGAAGGAAGGAAAAAGGAAAAAAATGGAAAGAATAAAGGTAGCAAATCTACTTCAAGTGGGGAGAGGACAAGTAGATGAAGGCAGGTGAGAGGCATGGGGGAAGGAACAATTAAGATATGTATAGCGGCAAATATTCTCTGATGGATGTGATCAATATTTATGATGAAACTACTAATAAAAAATAATATTACCTGGGGATGTGAGCAGAAGCACAAGTGCCTACCTGGCAAGCACAATGTCCTGAGCTCGACTATCAGTACCAAAATAATAATAATGATAATAATAATAAGCATCAAAGCAAAAGTAAATAATAAAAATAAACACAAGCCAAGTAGGCATCCATTGAGCAATGTTAGGTTATCTGGCATTAATTTTGACTATTTAACCTCTCAAAGAGGTAAAGGCTGAATTCTGCTATACAGAGTATGAGGAACCACTTAGACTGCTTCAAAGCTCAGAGTTGTCTAAAGACACCTCAGAACATGACCCCAATTGTCTAGCAGCGGCATATAGTGAGATACAGTTACGTAACCATGGTTTAACACAGATCAACACACATGTGCTGGTTACAGGCCAATTTAAGATTGTAAATACAAGATGACAAACTGCATAAGAATTATAAAATAAAGATTCAGGTCCTTGCTCTGGCTCTCTGTTCAGCTCTGTGCTACCTGTTCTTGTTGCTGATGTCTTGCACACATGTGCTTTTTACCTTGGGACCATACAAATGAAAAACTTCCTTGGGCCTACCGAGAGGCCTGACAAATGGCATAGGCTGCAAAACACTGAGATGAGTCTTCCTGTGGCCCATGTGGAAACAGTGCCTGAGGTGATGGGGAGCCCAGGGAAATGGCTGATAAAAGACCCCAGATGCACCAAGGGTAGCCATGGCTGACTTCTTGACAGGTAGGAAGGCCCCAGAGGAAGGAGAAACAGCCCACAGAGCCTGAGGATGTCTTGGAAAACTTGGAAGCTCTTGACGAAAAAACTAATCCCCCTTACTGCGAAAGGGCAGGGAAGGTAGCTTGGCTAGTTTTCAGTCTCTTCTGCTATGTAAACAAGGAGGTGGATGGCCTTGTCTACCAAGTAAAATATCTGCAGCAATCAGAAGAGGACAATGAACATTGGTTGAATGTTGTGGAGCTCAGGTTGCAAGGACTTGGAAGCACTCCCTCTCCCCAAAATGTCTGCATTAGAGTAAGTCCACATGTCTGAGAAAACCTCCAGGAAAGCCCTTAGTTTTGCATGCTACTCCAGTTACTCATCAAAAAATGGAGGTAGAGGAAACCTTACCCAAGGAGGAACACTGGAAGGGCCACCTACCTCTATCCAACACACAGTGTAAATGACCTATACAGTCACTAAGCTGTGGAAGGGGCCAAACAATTAAACCAGAAAGTGGATGAAACAGTGTCTGTGTGGATGCTATAGCTGTGAGGTAATGGGGATGATAGCATGTAGCTAAACCCACAGAAGATATCCAAAATAGCCAGGATAGCCAGCACCCCAAGAGATGGCTTCCACAGAATGTGTAAAGGACAGCCATAGTAGCATGTAATCAGACCTTGGTAAACTGGTAAATAGCAGCAGCTTCCTGGCTTGGGAGAAAGTAGGTGATTGCCAAAGCACATCATGATTCACACTTGATAATAGTGTTATGTGAGACAAGCACGAGGCAGATAATATTTGCACTGCAGCACTGCAGCACTGCAGTACTGTAGCCAGGTGAGGGACAGCTGCGGGCACGCACGAAGGAGGTGGTCCTCGTGAGCAAGCCTGTTGGTATGTTTGGATCAGTGGCAGCCTGTGTAGCCCCCTTTACAGGTCACCCAATTCATGATGCTGTCGATGCCTTTGACAAACTGGGAAATACGGAAATAAAGCATCAAGGTAATGAAAGAGCTGTAATAATTGTTCCAGCAAATGAGAAAATCTAGAAGTTCCCCAGATGAATGAGGCCATATCCCTGAGAACATGTTGTGGGGCCCCTGGAGGTTGGTTAGTGCCAGATCAGGAGGGACCTGTAGGCTGCCAGCCTAGCCACAGATAAGTTAGAAGGGCACACTTTCTGTTGCTAACTCTGGGGAGGCAGTTATACCCTGGGCAGCAATACTGACTGGTGGGACAGGGCCAGAAGACCAAAGCAGCAAGAGCGATGCAGGAGAAAATGGCAGTGGCCTCCTTGTACCCCAGTTAGGAGGCGAGCTGAGGTACCCAGATCTTCAGGGTCCTGAGAGACCAGAGGCCACATGTGGAATTGACTACTTATTGATCCCCCCAAACATACAGCATGTACTACCCTTGAAGGATGCCAGAGATGGGGCAATGCTAATATTTGGTAATGCAGAACATTTCATAGGACTGTTACATACGCTGAACCATACGGAGGTCACTACATCATGATCCAAAAGCTCCAGATGATTTTGTGTATCAGGGTATCAGGGGCTTTGCTCCCACCCCTATGTGAAGTTTATGCTTCCTCAGTTGCTGAATCCATACTGAGATTGATATTGTGACTAGTGCTCAGCTAGACACCACACAGAGAGAATTCCATTTGTGAATTCAAGTGGTAGAAACCGAGTCCAAGGCCATCCACATCATGCACTGCTGATTCTCCCACAGGCCAAGCTGGTTGTGTAAGTGAAGAAGTACTGGCTTCCTGGAGGCACTGAGAGATGGGACAGACTGTCTTGAAACAGGGAAAAAAGGGGTGACATTCCCTGCACAGAGTCCTTCAGTATGCCTTGTACAGAAACCAGATGGATTGTTGTGAATGACTGTAAAATCTCACCCTGAATCTGACAGTTAGGACCAATTTGCCTTCACCTGGTAGAACAGAGTGGATCTTCCATGACCAGGCCACCTAGCCCAAGCCACACTGTGTGTCATTGTTTGTATTGATGCTATTTTGTTAACCTCTAACTGCCTTGCTGATTTGAAAGCCTTGGTGCACAGTGTGAAGGAAGCTTTACTTGCATAGGTGTGGGCCATGGACAAAGACAAGGTCCAAGGAAGTGGCTTATCTGTCAAATTCATGGGTGTTATGTGGTCAATCAATACGTCCAGACCTATGACTGTCTGCCAAATACAGGCTTATGTGGGCTTGCTAGGATTTTGGAAGACCATATCATACCTAGCTACCCTGCTGTGCCCTTTATACCAGGTGACCAAAAGGGGCATGACATGGGGCTGCAGAGTCAGACTGGAAGCTGCTTGCTGGATAGAAGCAACAGAAACTGGCTTTCAGGACTCAAAGAGGGCTATTGCATAGGTGTGAACCCTACAGGTCATTAATAACCTGCCATTTATATCCTAACCACTAGTGTTGATAATGCTGAATTTAGCTGAGTCCTATGAAAATGCAAGGGATGTGAAAACACTCTCTTGGTTTTGGTCATAGTTGTGGAAAGGATCTGACAGCTGGCATTCACTGATTGAGAAACAGTAGTGCTGTATACTCCTGTGCATGCCTGTGAGGATTCATGGAATACATGGAGGGGTTAGTATGGACAGGAATAGCCCATCTCAAGAGAAGAGTGTCTTTCCTTTTGAGCAGTTTCTTTGCCTTTCACAAT
Organism: Dinomys branickii; assembly: GCA_004027595.1. Lineage (NCBI taxonomy): Eukaryota > Metazoa > Chordata > Mammalia > Rodentia > Dinomyidae > Dinomys > Dinomys branickii. The sequence continues at coordinate 29,564 of PVLD010015724.1, forward strand.
GTCTATTTTAGATTTTTGATCATATTTTCTCTTTCAGTTGCTTCTGTCTGTTCCATTGTTCTTCTGGTCTGTTTTTTAGCCAGTATTATGTTGATATTATTACCGTAGCTTTGTAGTATAATTTCAGGTCAGCGATTGTAATTCCACCTGATATGGCCTTGTTGCCCAGGATTGCTTTTTCTCTTCTGGGTCTCTTCTGGTTCCAGATGAATTTAAGGAATGTTTTCTCCAGATCTGTGAGGTACACTAGCAATAGTTTAATGGAAATTGCATTGAATCTGTACAACAATTTTGGTACTATGGCCATTTTCACAATGTTGATTCTTCCTATCCATGAGCAAAGAATATTTTTCCGTTTATTGAAATCCTCTTCGATCAGACTGGAAGACACAGACACAACCACAAACACACTCAGCCACCGAATCTTTGATAAAGGGGCCAGACAAACTCACTGGAAGAATGATATGCAGATTAAAACAACACTGAGATTTCACCTCATCCCAGTAAGAATGGCTATCATTAAGACATCAACCAATAACAAATGCTAGCGAGGCTGTGGAGAAATAGGAACTCTTCTCCACTGCTGGTGGGAATGCACATTGGTGAAACCACTGTGGAAGCCAGTTTGGAGATTCCTCAGCAAACTCAGTCTAGAAGTCCCATTCAATCCAGCTATTTTTTCCAAGAAAAAAATTTTTTTTTTTGCGGTACTGGGGATCGAACTCAGGACCCTGCGCTTGCTAGGCAAGCGCTTATTCCACTGAGCTATATCCCCAGCCCTTCCAAGAAATTCTAAAACATCATATCTCAGTGGTATATGTGCATCTATGTTTATACCAGTGCAGTTTGTAATTGCTAAATTGTGGAAGAAAATTGAATGTCCACCCACTAAGGACTGTATAAAAAATTGGGGTACTTTTATATGATGGACTATTACTCAGCTATAAAGAAGGATAAACTTGAGGCTTTGAAAGGTAAATGGTCACAACTAGAGGCCATACTCATAAGTGAAATAAATCAGACCTGCTAGTGTAAACAAATTATTGTCTCAGTAGTGTAAGAACCTGAAAGAGTGAATAAAAACTAGGAGGTATGATAGACTGTGAAATGAAAGGAAAATGCTCAAAAGTAATGGGTAACTGGGGTATGGGAAAGGAGAAGGGAAAGAAGGGGAAATCATGTATGTATGTATACGCAGGATAGCTAACAGTTGTACTACTCTCTTCTATTGCTTTACTGAAAGGAACAGTTAATGATTAATTGTTTGATCATTCTTGCATGTTTCTATTTGTTTTCCTGAGAAACCACTTTGAAGATATCAATAGGAAATACAGAAAGCATTGTTAATTTCCTACCACTTTATCTGTAACTCTGTATCATTTGAATTGTTCTTATGCTATTTTTTAAATCGATGTTTGTTTGTTAATGTTTTCTTCCTTTATTTTTAAAATTTAAAAAATATAAAAGTCAAAAAAAATAAAAAACAATAGCAACCTCACAGATCTAGAGAAAACATTTCTGAAAGTTCTTTGGAATGAGAAGTGGTTCCCTAGAATGGGGAAAACAATTCTGGGCAACACCGGCAAAGCAAAGGGCATCACAATCCCTGACATGAAATTATACTAAAAAATTACTTAATATAACAAAAATAGTATAGTATGGGTAGAAAAAGACAAGGAAACAAACAGAGAAACAAAGGACCTGAATATCAGTGGAGCAGCTTAGAAGATGAAGAAACAACTTCAAACACACTCTACAATTTTATGATTGACAAGGAGTCAGATGCACTCCCTGAAAGAAAGAGAACCTCTTTAATAAGCGGTGCTGGAGAAATCATCTCTCTACATGCTGAAGAGTAAAACTGGACCCATGTCTGTCACCATGCACTAAACTAACCTGCAAATTGATCAAAGATCTAAATATTAAAAACACTAATTCTGCTGGCAGAGAGAATAGGCACAAACCTTCAAGACATAGTTGTAGGTAAAGACTTTATGAACAAAATGTCAACCACACAGGAAATACTACAAAGAATCAAACATGGAATCTCATCTAATTAGAAAGATTTTGTACAGCAAAAGAAATCACCAGCGGAATGAAAAAACAAGCCATAGAGTGGATCAAAATCTTAACCAGTTGTTCTTCAGACAAAGCACTAATATCTAGAACATAAAATGATATATTTATTCCTATATTACAAAGTTTCCCATTGTTAGACAATGTACTCTGTATTATCTCAATTTTCAAAAACTTATTAAGAGATGTTTCAGAGCCTAGCATATAGTTCTATTTGTGAACTAATCACATACATTTGAAAGTAATGTGTATTCTACAGTTGTGTGCAATGCTCTATAAAATATTTATTAGGATGCAGGTGCAGTGGTGCATACATGAAATCCCAGCACTTGATTCTTTGACCTTCTGAAACAAGATCACATGGGGATCAACCCGGGGATCCAGGATTTCAGCTCAGTTCTTTGTGTTTCCAGCATGCAGAAAGCCTTTGTCACTTTCCCACACATGACTCTGTGGGTGGCCACAAGGGTAAGTAAATCCTGTAAATTTTTATGGATTTGTTTATTTTACATTAAGTGTGTTTGTCTAGTGAGCGCTGACTAATGCAGGTAGGTATCTTTCTTGTAGGGTACCTGAGCTAACAGAAACAGAATCTCAGGTTTAAGCTGACTTAGCAAAAATAAATGAGTCACTGAGCCCCTGTAGGAGCAGCAGTATTTTAGTTTCTTTACTCTTCATGACACTTCTAGTAGAAAACACTAAGGGCACCCATAAGACACCATCAGGGACATTGAGGCAGTGGATGAGCTCCAAGTGTGGCGTGACGTCTACAAGGAGTGCTTCCAGTTACTTAGCCGTCCTCAACATCAGCATTCTTTCCTTGTGGTGGGCAAGTTTGCTTTGCTCTTAGGTACAGTTCTGCTTTGGCTTCTGGTCTTCTTTTTTTGGTGACAGACAAAGCCACGCCAAGGGCCCAAATGAGGGACACTTCTAGAAGAGACTCTTCCCGAAGGCTTACTGTGCATTCTTGCTATGCAAGTAAGGGACCCAGACGTCTCAGTTCAGCACTTTAGCTGCTTCTATGTGTGCTGTCTTTTCTCAAATGCAACAGTATCAATGGAAGAGGCTGGAGTGGGTAAGGCACCCAGCTATGCCCGGCTGCACTCATGTTGGAGGACGGTGGTTTGGTAACCCTGGAGGACAATGAAGCAAACTATCCCAGTCCATTGTAGTTGTTGAGGTTTGTGTCTGCATCTGCCCCACAATCCTCATGAAGTCATGGGATGGGCTTTTAGAATTTAGAATTAATTCCTGTGTGTGAGTGCTGCACCTGCCCTGGGGTGGATAGCTTGCATATGTAAGGGAGGGAAAGAGGCTGCTTGCCACCACTCCTCCTTTGTCGTTTGGTGTTTTGGCTGTCTTCTGCCACCATGAACAGTTGCCCTCCACCATGTGCCACTCAGCCAAATATGGACTGAAACCTCCACAAACTGTGAACTAAATAAACCTTTGCTTTCTTGGTTTTGGCATCAGGTATTTTATCTGAGCAATGAGAGAAAAGTAACCAAGACAGTGGTACAAAAGGGAGCAAGGCAGAGTGACAGGTAGTCGCTGGCCAAATCCAACATCCTATGGTGAGAACAGGGAAAGAGTCAGTTTGGCTCACATCCTCACCAAGGTTTCTGCCTCTTCATGCACCAAGCTACCTGGGGGGAAGAATATGATGCTGCAGGCTGAACATGGAGCTGGAAATAGGAGTTTCATGTAGCTCCTATCACAGTGCCCTCCATTAATTTTCTGCCATTTCTCTAAAGGATAGTCTAGTCACATGTGCCACAGCACTGGACTTCTTTGGAATCCTAACAGCAGTTGACAAGTACTGTTAGAGAACCTGTTTTTGAAACCAGGCATGCTGGTGCATTCTTCTAATCCCAGCAATATTGGAGGCTTAGGAAGGAGGAGTACAAATTTCATCCCAACTTTGGAAGTCCAGTGAGTTGATGAGAACTTATCTCCCACCCAAAAAGAAAGTTAAGAGTACTGGAGATATAACTCATTGGCAAAGCCCTAGGTTCCATCCCTAGTATCATCAAAAATTCACTGTGTCTCCATCATAAAAAAGGAGATTGCAATTGGGGGGATGCACAGGTCTTGTTTTGTAGTTCCAGCTGTCCTCAAACTCATAAATCCTCCTGCCTCGGCCTCCTGAGTGCTGGATTACAAGCACGCACTACCACACCCAGCACAAAGGAGCCTTTTTAGGGTAGCTATTTCTTCCAGTGAAAGACAAACTACTCAAACGTGTCTGATAGACAGAAAACCTTGTTAAATTAATTTCTATATAATTACTTCTTAAAATCTACATATTAAGCTCTCTGGTTCCTGACTGTCCTACTGCCCTGCCTGTGTTGTGGCTTTGGACTAGAGTAAAGTTTCTACAAACTGATGCCGAAAGAATTCTTTGTCTTGTGACTTGTGAAAACTTTTTTAACTTTTAGACTTCTGATGTCAAGTGTTCCAAGTATTGTATCCTCAGGAGCAATTTGGAATTGGCCAATAGGCAAGAGCCAGTACACTACAGATAGCAAAGTAGTGAAATTCTCCTACTTGTGGCCCACCAGCAACTTTAGCTTTTGGCAAGAAGAAATGGGCAAAGCCATGCAAATTCAACCTGTTTATCTGGAGCTAAAGATCAACTGAAATGATGTTTATGGGTAGAAGCAAAAGGGTTCAATGAAGAAAAGAAAGGTTATCTCTCCCTATACCTATTCCTTATCAGCTCTCCAAAGATGGAAACTTGGGAAAGTTTAAATTTTGCACTATAAATGTCAAGTGAGAGAAAACCCAAGGTATGCTGAGTCAAGAAGTTTGTAGATTTGTGCAAAGCAAAGCCTGGGGATTTGGAAAATTCATCTCTAGAGATTTTGTTTTGGATGAGGCCAAAAGACTTTTCCCGGAAACATGGTTACTCTCTTCTGTGAGGTGCAATTGGCTCAAGATTCCATGAATATGGTGAAGTTTCCTGAGTGTTGAGGGGAGCAGCTGAACCTGGAGATGAATCAAGGCCTGCCTCAAGAGCACAGCATCTGAGGGAAGTCACATGAACATTCTAGTCTAGCCACAAGCACACACTGCCTAAAGCAAATCACATGAATAAGCAGTTCCAGCCTCAAGGACACAGCGCTTGAGGCAAATCACATGTATATGCTCCTCTAGTCTCTAGAGCACAGCGCCTGAAGCAAATCACATGAATAAACTGCTCTAGCCTCCAGAACACAGCACCTGAGGCATGTCACATGAATAAGCTACTCTAGTCTCAAGAACACACTGCCTGAGGTAAGTCACAGGAATAAACTCCTACAGCCACAAGAACAGAGTGCTTGAGGCAAGTCACATGAATGAGCAAATCTAGTCTCAAGAACACAGCTCCTAAGGCAAGCCGCGTGAAGAAACTACTTCAGTCTGAGGAACATAGCATTGCCTGATACAAGTCACATGGATAGCTACTAGGTGGAGAAATATCACGTGATATTCAACCTTCCACATGTATAAATAAATGCATTGTACCTGAAGGATCTGTGTACTTCTCCTCTTCCTCCTTATTCCTTCCTTCCCATCAGAAGATTGGGCTCCATAGGGCCTCAGTGTTTTGTATTCGGACTCATCCTTTTCTCTTCATTCTCTCACAGTCCTCACCATAGGGACCTTGAGAGCTTCGTGGGATGTAGCATTTAATGTCTGAACAAGGACTCAGAGAGTGAGCAAACACAGAAGATACCAGGTAAGAGGAGATTTCTTCCTGTGTGTGCATAAGGAGAGAAACAGGCTTAACAGAAGCCAAAGACAGAAAAAGTGGTAGGGGAAGCCAAAGAGAGAATAGGTTTAAGACATGCCAAAGAGAAGGTATATTGATTTTATCAAGTGTTAAACATAAGAGAGGTGAGTTGTCAAGAACAACAGATATATATACACAAATTCTCACTATATTATGGATTCTAGTACCTACTTTTCTTCTGTGGAGCTGGGTGAGGGAATGTCTCAAAAGTCATTTGACGAAAAGCAGATGACAACAGAACATTCTGCTCAGAGCACTATTTTAAAATGAAGACCTGAGCATAAAGGGAATAATAAGACCATAGCTCCACCTATAGTGCTTGAACTTCCTTCAAAGGGTGAGACATCCCCTAATCTGACCTCTATCAACCAGAGTCCTGTTGAACCTTTTCAGGATTTTTGTGGCATGCCTATTGCAGGTGAGTGAAAGAATTGTCAACTGTTCAGAGATTAGCAAATTAATTGTTCAACAATTGGCCTTTAAAAAACAAATCAATGCTGTAAAGAGGCATTACAAGCCCATAAATATGAGCTACTCTGCCTGAGATGATTCAAATTTGTGATGATACTCACCCCTCATACCTATAAGGGGATGCCTTGGCAGCAGGTATCGCTCAGGCTATTCATCCAAGCCTAGAGGAAAAGGAAGTAACAAGGGTGTTTGTTTCAGCTGCAAAGGCAGGGGACATTTTCCATGAAATTGTTAGGTGGCACTGGCAAGAGCAACTCAACAATTATTTGTCCCTTCAACAAATCTTCCTAGAATCTGTCTGAGGTGTGGATGAGGGTATCATTGGGAAATGAGTGTAGATCCAAAATGGATATGGAAGGCTGACCTATTCCAGGAAACTTCCAGTGGGGCCTGGCATGGCCCTGCAAAAAAGTGGGGGCACTTTCCCTAAATCTTCACCAGCTCTACATTCTACCACCAAGCACATTTCTGACCTCTGGTGAGCAAGAAAAGACAGCTGAGGCTTTGACCTCAGTCCCTCCATCATATTTGTACTAACTTCTGAAAGGGGAGCCCAGGATGTTCCTCCTGGAGTTTATGGACCTTTGCTTCCAGAAACAGTGGGATTCCTGCTAGGCCACAGCAGTCTTACTTGAAAGGTCTCCGGGTTTTGCTTGGAATGATCAATTCTTATTAAACAGGGAAAATCAGAGTTATAGTTCAAATGATTAAACACACTGTTCAAGTGTCCTCAGACTCTTGTATCACTCAATTGGTCATCCTTCCTTTGATAAAAATTGGAAAATCCATAAGTAACGCAAGAGGCCCGAGGGTTTCAGGTCTTCAGATGCTTATTGGCTTCAACAGATTGAACAGGGTCATCCTGTGTTGGAATTGGTTATTGAAAGAACATGCAAAGGGCTTTTAGACACAGGTGCAGATGTTTCAGTCATTGCACAACATCACTGGCCTGTGTCGCAGCCCCTGGATGTAGCAACTAAAGATCTGCATTGCTCGGGTAGTGTTTCTCATCCTAGTAGAAGTGCGAAATTGTTAATTTGCAGCAATGCAGAAGGCCTCCTGGGCATTTTTACCTTATGTTCTCTGCCATGTACCAGTCAATGGATGGGGCTGTGATATATTGCCGGACATGGGGGCATTTTTGCTTAGTCCTAACTCTTTAGTGACTCATCAGATGTCAGGAAGTTTCATTTCCACTCAGGATTTCCTTCTCACTTGGTAAAATCAATCAGGGAAGGAGAGAACCTCTTTGAGTTACCCTTAAAATGGACCATTTTGGCACAGGCTACTTACCTTCCCCTTGTCAGGATATGTTTTGATCTCTTCTCTGACCCCACAGATCGCATCCAAGATAACCCTGATATCCAGTGACTCTCTGTTGATCAATGACCCTTACTCAGAAGCTTAGAGCACTTCACAGACTGGTTAATGAACTGATGTTGGTGGGGTACTTAGGACCCTGCAATAGCCCTTGGAATACTTTAGGTGCAAAGTATCATTTCCTTTTCCTCTGTGCAACAACAGTGGTTATGGCCATTCTCTTCTTCTTGGCAAACTGAATGAACTCACTTCCCTGGTGTTATTGATTGGCATTTTCCTCCTGACTAATTCAATTTGCTTCCCTCACACACTTTGTCTTTCCTTCAAAAATAAGTAGGTTTTCCAAGCAGGAGATGTTTCTTTTTTCACAGGTGTTTCCTTTTTAGACAGGGATGTTACATTATGGCCTCCTTTTCCCAAATGGAGAACATAGGCTTTTATAGGCACAAAAGACTGAATTTCAGGCTGTCTTATGGGCCTTACAAAAATCATTCATCCCCCTCCAATTAATCTTTCATCAGGCAGTGTTTATGGTGCAGTGTGATGCGCCAGATTGAAACTGCCACCTTTCACACTAACCGGGAAGATCCTTTTCATTTGTTTCACACTCACCAATTTGCCATTCTATTGGTAATTCATGCTCTCATTAACAGTTGCCAGGGATTCTTAATAAGGAAATGCTTCCATAGGTGGATTGTTGGCTAGAGCAGGGACAAAAGAGAGAGACAGTCACTTTGCCTCACATCATCTAGTAGGGTTCTACACCCTCAAGCTCCAAGCTCCCTTGGGGGAAGTATATGCTGCCGGAGGCAGTAAATGGAGCTAGAAAAACAGCAATAAGGTCCACATGACAATTGCTTCCATACAGTTTCAGTGGGCTCCATTTCTCTGAGGGACACTCTAGTTTCATGTGCCATAGCCTTGAAGAGCTTTGCAATCTTTTCTTTTACTGCATATTGTTATTTTCAGATCAGTCTTTCTGATTACCAGATATGAGCATGCAAAATTGCTCAAGATAAAAGAAAATTTTAAGCACTGACTGTTCCTTTCAATAAACTACAGACACCAGAAATACACCTATCCTAGCTATCCTTGAATATACATATAAATTTTATTTTTCATTTTAAAGAGAAAAAACTCAAAATAACAAAAACAAACAAAACAGCGTACAGAAAAATAAAAATGATTCAGAATTTCAGAACAAGATGGTAGGATATTAACAATGGTTGTCATATTACATAATGTTACCCTCAAATTGGTTGCACAGTATTGCCCAGATGCAAAATACAGAAAAAGAACCAACCAAAAAAGAACTACAGGGCAATCTCCCTAATGACCATAGATGCCAACATTCTCAATAAAATACTAGCTAAGAGAATGCAGCAAATCATCAAGAAGATAGTGGTTTGGAATTTTAACAGCAGTGGACAGGGATTTTAGAGAACCTCTTGACAAGAATAGGCACACTGCTGCATTCTTCTAATCCCAGCATTTGGGGGGGCTTAGGCAGGAGAACTGCAAGTTCCACCCCACCTTTGGAAGTCTAATGAGGTAATGACACCATATCTAAAAAATAAAAAGTCCTGGAGATGGAAATCAGTGGGAAGGCCCTAGGTTCAGTGACCAGTATCATCAATAAAACATCTACTGTGTTTAACCATCATCGAAAAAGAGATTTAAAAAAATTGTTTGGTCTTTTAGGACAGAGTCTTGCTGTGTAGTTTGAGCTGTGCTCAAGCTCTTAGCAATCCTTCTGTCTCAGATATCTCAATGCTGGTGTTACAGGCATGCACAAACACAACCAGGAATAATAAGACTTCTTATGGCAGCTATTTCTTCCAATGGTCAATGAACTACTGTGAAGTATCCAATATTCAGCAAGTCTTCATAAATCTACTTCTAAATAATGATTTTCTAATTTACATCTTAGGCTCTCTGCCTCCTGACTGCCAAACCACCCTGCTTGACTTGGAGCTGCTGACTGGAGTGAAGTTTCTACAAACTGAGGAAGAAAGAAATCCTTGCCTTGTGACTTGGGTGACAGATTTTAACTTTTAGACTTCTGATGTCAACAGTTCCAAGTACTCCACCACCAGGAGAAATGTCCAGCAAGCCCATAGCTGAGAGCCAGTGCACATCAGAAAAGAAAGTAGTGAAATTCTCCTACTTGTGGACCATCAGTAACTTTAGCAAGCTCGTAGAAGAAATGGGTGAAGTCATTCAAAGTTCCAGGTTTTCATGTGGAGCTAATGATCAACTGCAATGGTATTTACAGTTATTCCCAAAAGGGCGCAATGAAGAAGGCAAAGATTACCTTGCCCTATACCTGTCTCTGACCAGCTCTCCAAATCAAGAAGCACAGGCAAAATTTAGAGCTTGCATTGTGAATGCCAAGGGAGAGAAAACCAATGGTATGTTGAGTGAAAGAGTCTGTAGATTTGTGCAAGGTGATGCCTGGGGATTCATGAAATTTATTCATAGAGATATTCTTTTGGATGAGGCCAATGGGCTTCTCTGCAATGACAAGCTTACCATTTTGTGGGAGATGGAAGAGGAACAAGATTCCATCAACATTTCCAGCCAGAACACCACGAATATGGTGAAGACTCCTGAGTGCAGCTTGGCAGAGGAGCTAGGAGAGCTGTGGAAGAACTCCCAGTTCGCAGACTGCTGCGTGTGTGTGGCCGGCCAGGAATTCCAGGCTCACAAAGCCATCTTGGCGGCTCACTCCCCGGTCTTTAGTGCGATGTTTGAACATGACATGCAGGAGAGAAGAACGAATCGTGTTGAAATCAGAGATATGGATCCCGAAGTTTTTCAAGAAATGATGTCCTTCATGTACACCGGGAAGGCTCCAAACCTCGGCAGAATGGCGCGTGAACTGCTGGCAGCTGCAGACAAATATGCAGTGGCACACCTGAACTTCATGTGTGTGGAAGCCCTCTGCAGAAATCTCTCTGTAGAGAATGCTGTGGAAATCCTCATCTTGGCTGACCTCCACAGTGTAGAAAAGTTGAAAACTCAGACATTTAGTTTCATTAGCAATCATGTTTCTGAGCTCCTTGAGACTTCCAGCTGGGAGACCTTGGTGGTATCACACCCCCACTTGGTGAATGAATTTCTCCAGTTTCTGTGCAGTGTGTTTCCCATGCATGCATCTAAGATGCAGTCCTAAGATCCTGCCTCTCTTAAGACTCCATTTATCTTCCCAAAGCAGCAGCCACATTTGCTGCCAGTGCACCCTGGGTAAACAAGGAAGTCTGTGGTTCTCTCACTCTGCTATGAGGAAATACTCACCTGTGTCCCTGTAGAGATAGATTGGTCCCCCTCTTATGATTCGAAAAAGGAGATGGTACTTTTAGAATTTAGGAGAAGAGTAATTTCTGCAAATCATGAGAATGTAAGGAATCAGAAATCTTGCTTTTTAAAAATTTCCACACCAATTGTTGTAATGTTGAACCAAAAATGAAACTGAATCCACAGCAGGGAGACAGATGAACACAGAGGGTCAGGCTGACTTCAGATGGAGGGACCACAACCTCAACCCCATCAATACAGGACGCCTGGTTTTCCTCCAAATCATCTAGCTCTGAGACCCCCACTTCTCAGAGTGCCTTTGTATCTCTCCCTCTCTTTTTCTGTAAATAAAGTTTAATCTTGCTTTGCACTGTTTTCTGACTCCTCTTCCTTATTCTACATCAAAGAGACAAAATTCTGGCAAATTTGAGGGTGTCCTGGTGACTTCTGACCCATCCAGGGCCTGGACACCCAAGATTTCAAATGGCACTAAGTAATTCAGGGTATGGGGTAAATAAATAGCTCTGGTCTCTGGGCTGCAGGACCAGAAGAAAACCCTGGGGTGTATCTCCGTGCTCCCATTCCCCTAGCTGAGTGATCCTGGCATGCAGTCAAGGCACTGATCTGTATGTCCTAGCTGTGGTCCTGCAAGAACCTGCCTACCTCTGAGGGTACCGACCAATGATCAGGTGTCTGGAGCAAAAGGAGGGGAGAAAAGACACTCAGATTTAAGCAAACAGAACAAAAAGGAAAAAAAAATGTGCACAATCAGTTTGTGCATTCCAGTTTGTGTATTTTTCTTGAGAGAAGCAAACTTAGGTCCTTCCAACTGCATGAAACTATGGGTGCTGGAGAAAAGCCCTCATCACTGTACCAGTACGAATAGTGCTCTCTCAGAATTAGAACTTACTGCTTGTAAAAACAGAATACATCTTTTTATCATCTCATGAATGTGAAGAGTGGAGGAAGAAAGAGAATGGAGGAGATTCCATCTGGCAAATGAATGTTCTGATGGTACTGGCTTCTGTAAAACATCAGTCTGTGTATGTATGAAGAACCACTCATACTGCTTCAAACTCGGGTGTATAACGACAACTGAATGCATGATCATGCTTGTCTAGTACAGGCTCACAGTGAGACAAGGTTATGTAACCACAGGCAAACAGGCATGAACTGGTTGTGACACTCTGTAAGAATGTAAATAGAAGAGAACAACCTGTGTAAGAATAATACAATAAAGACCCAAGAGGCTCTCACTGTGACTCTTTGGCTCTGCTCTGCTGCATGCTTCCTGCTGTTGTTGCTGATGTTTTGCACACGTGTTCTTGAATATTGGGACCTCATTCACAAAGATCTCACTTAGGCCTCCCCAGCGTGGTCAAAGTATCGAAAACAAACAGGAAAACAAAGAAACAAACAGAGAAACAAAGAGAAAAGGAAACAAAGAGAAAGGAAAAATAACTGACAAACTAAAATCCCTCCTTTGGGATACCTATATGTAATACAATAACCATTGTTAATTTCCTGTCACCTTGTCTGAAGTTCAGATTTGCTTGTGTTGTTCTTGTGTTATTTGGTAAATGTATGTGTGTTTGTTAATATGGTTTCATTCTTTTGTTTTTAAAATGAAAAACTAGAAAATTTCAAAGTCTGTAGCATCCCCCTGATACTGTATTTCTTATAAAGAACCACATAGAAACGTCAGTATCTGGGAGTCTTAAAGTACAGAAAAGGTCTCAATATTTTAAGGAGAGAAAATACAGTGAGAAAAAGCCTCATAATTGCAAACTCTGTGCCATACATCTAAATCAGTTTGTAATCCACTTCTGATTCTGTGGGCAGATTCTGAGAGATTTCAAAATGGCAAATGATAGCAAATGAAACCCAAGTGAACCATTCCTATTAAAACAGTTCTGGGATGTATGACACGCTATAGTCTAGATGTTAATGTTTCCCCTCAAAAGCCCTGTGTTAGAACCTAATTATATTAGTGATTTTCCCATCACTGGCACAAAATATCTGACAACTTACTATGACATAAAGGAGGAGAGGTTTATTTTGGTTCATGGTTTTTGAGGGCTCAGTTGGCTGGACCTGAAGCATGGCAGAATGGAATCATAAAAGAAAGCTGTTCACCTGATATTGGTCAGAAAACAGAGACAGCATGAGGGACGGAGGAACCGTGAACCAGAAATCCCCCTTCCAGGAAGCATCCCTGGTGACCCAGGTCCCAGCAGCGTATTCATCTATGAATTCATCAATATGCTGCTGTATGAACGACCACTGGATTCCTGACAAGGGGGAACAAGAGATTAAAAATAGGAGACACACAAAGAAAAGCTGGGGCTGCGTGGGCCTGATCTCTCTGATGGAGAGGAAGTGACAGCGTCGCAGCCCCAGCATCTTTATTTACGTAAAGGGGGAAAAAAGTCCAAAATTTCACAATGGGATCCAGAGTGCAAGGTCTCAGCGTTTGCCCAGAACATTGAAAACAAAACATTCTCAAAGCTATCTGTAGTACAGTTAGCAAGGAAGAACACCAAGGACAGACCTGCTGATATGCAACAGAGCCAGAGATCAACTTTTAGAGTCTGCTTCTCGCATTCCGTGTCCTTGTGACTGGATTTGCTCTATTCTCAAGGAGTTTGCTGACCTCAGGCTCAGACACTGCCCACATAAAACAAAATCAAGCACTGATACATGTTACAATGTGGATGAACATAAATGTTAGGTAGAAAAAATCCATCTGAAGAAGATCATTTACTCTCTAGTTGCATTTCTATTAGTTGTCCTGGGTGGGCAAATTATATAACATACAAATATAAATACTATTTTATATATAGTTGACTGGGGGTTGGTGTGGTGAGTAGGGGTGTGAAAAATCGTAAGCTTGATAAATGAGTACAGAGCTTCCCTTTGTGGATGGTGGAAATGTTCTACAATTGTGCTGAAAGTTGCATCAACAGTATGCCATTTATGAATGCAATAAGGATACTGTACATTCTAAATGGAGGAATTGTATACAGTATGTTACCAACATACCAGTAACTGTGGTATTTTTTAAACATATAGCACCCTGATAGACACTGATATCCACTGAGTCGGAGCATTCTTTCCTGCAAACACCAGAAAAGTGTTTGGCATTGCAAGGTGTGGGCCACTGTAGTACCCCAGTTAGTCACATTCACTGCTGGAAGGTGACCTCTGAAGGAATTCCCAAGGCACTGGCCCCTTGTGCACAGGGCTGATACCATGGGAACAAGGGATTCTAGGGCAAGAGAGACTGAGAGTCCAGCTGCCTAGGAAGTTTAACCTGTTGGCTCTAGCAGAAAGGAGTTTGGGAGAGTGTGAGGAGCCCTCTAGGATCAAGCCTCAGTGGCAGATGCTGCATACTCCATGAGAGCACTCAAGTGTTCCTGCATTGCCTGTTCTTGGGGATGAAGAGTCAACACTCCAAGGTCCCATAGGGATGGACCTCTGCATCTGACTTGCAGCCATCCTCTGTGGAATGGCTGGTGTGGGGTTGAGGTTGCCTAAGCAGCATGACTGTGACTTCTCAGAACTCACTGGGAAATGAGTTTGCTTTCTATAGTCCGTCACTATTTTCCTGGTCCCTTTCCCTGCTAGCACACTTCTAGTCCAATTAATGGGGGACTCAATGCAAAATAAGTTTTGTCTCACCTCCTAGCATTCTAGTTCCCTCAAATATCCTCCTCTGTATTTGCTGACAATTTCTCTCCTACAAGTAAGATTAAAACTTTTATTCCTATAGACAGAGTTCTGTGATGCCCTGCTTTCTCAGGAATCTGCTTTCCTTCAAGGTGCCTTCTGCTCTTATTCTGATAAGTTTGACCACTGTGCTCCTATAAACAGGCTCCTGTTACATCATGGAATTTGTCTTCTTAAAAGACTAAGTTGTTAAACTGTCACTGAGTAAATAACCACCTTTGTCTCAGCTTGTACACTCCCTTCTAGCTTTGCACCACCTTCTCCACAATGTGTAAAAATGGGGGCCTGTCTTTTGTTCAGCACTCACCCATGCTGGACAGGAATCAGATGAGTTGGGTGTACACCTAGAAAAATCCTCCTGTTTCCCCACTGGTCTCAGTATTGTATCACAGCTGTCACTGTATCACTTGATTCATAATTTTGTTAAATGGATGTAAACGCTGTCTGACACTTTGCAAGTGCTCAGAAAATATTATTTATTGTTTTATCATTCCACAGTCTTCATTCACTTTATCATCATCATTCATATTTTAAAGGTCAGGTGTGAAATCCAAGGAGCTTTCCTCCAGAGCTGAAAAATATTCTTAGCCTGAGGCAGTGATCTTGGAATTCTTGATCAAAAATCTTTCTCACATGGGAAAAGAGGCTCTGTACTATATTGGTATTAGTACTATGTTGGTACTTATATATGATAAACTACAACATTGACAAGAAGTCCTTCACTTATTATACAATTAGGTTGTCATTTATATTCTATCACTTTAGAGTCCACTGATCATATAAGTGTTAGAAACCGAGACCCCACACAGAATCAGACCAGACCTTCTGACACGAGAGAAGTCTTTATTGGGGGAGGGACAGAGTAGGAGGCTACCTAGCGGATCATGGTAGACCCGAGCTGAGGAAAGCATGGGCCTTTAAGCTCTTTTCTCTGGCGGGGCTGGGATGGGGTAAGGAGATGTCCCTGGGCCAGAACAGGCCGAGCCCTGAGCCACCAGGAGGGTGTCCAGGCGAGAAGCCTGAACGGCAGGAGTTGCCCATGTCAGAATGACCCGAGCAGGTGAACTGACAGAGCGAATGAGGGCAGGGATAGCTTTTGTGGCCGAGAGGAATTGAAGTGGAACAGGTAAGGGAATGAGAGAAATATTGATAGTTAAAGATTTCCCACGAGGGGAGTGAGGCTGGCTGCCTTGTGACTTATCAATAAGCACATTATCAAAGAGGCTGACTATTAAAATCTCAATCCTCTTAATGACTGTTTTTATTGTTGTAGTTTGTTTTGTTTGTGGTCTTGGAAAATAAACACAAGGAACACTGAACCCAGACATTTATTTGATGTTAATTTGAAAATGGGTCTTGGTAAGTTATCTAGGCTGGCCTTTGAACTTGGGATCTTCCCGCCTTAAGTCAGAAATAAAGTTTGGTGCCACCAAGCTAGGTAGAATGATTCTTATGTAAAAAGGTAATAGAAAATGATCAGATTTTTATGTGTTCGAACTGTTAAGAGTCATTGACTTTTTCTCATATGAAAGGAATGAAGGAATAAGCATTCATTAAAGAAAATGTAGTATTTATATAGCACAGAGTGCTACTCTGACATAAGTAAGGATAAACTTGAGTCATTTGTCGGAAAATGGAAGCACCTGGTGATCAAAATATTAAGTGAAATAAGTTGGAAATAGAAGTTTAATTATCCCATAATTTGCCTTATGTAAGCCATGCAAATGGTGCATAAGGAACAGAGTGGAGGATAGATACTGAGAATTAGGAAGAACACGTTCAAATAAAAAGTGGAAGAAGGAAGAGGAAGGGTGAAGAGAAAAAAGGGTAAAGCAAAAAAGAATGGAAGGAAAACTATTGTAAATCAGGAGGGAGCAGAGGATGATGGATGGGGAAAAGAATGGGGGAAAAGAAGCACCAAGAGATGTTAGGACAAGGTAAAAATTCTCTATGATCAGTGTGACCGATCTGCAAGTCAAAAGTGTACTAATAAAAATAAATTTGTAAAAACAAGCATCCAAATAAAAGGTAATAAAAATAAACAAGAGGGGACTTCTGGGAAGATGGCGACCAGGTGAGCGGCAGAGGGAATCTCTCCCAGAGACCGATCCTTTGCGCATGGGTGCCCGGTCCGTGGATGCAAAATTCCAACTGATCGGGTTGCTCTCCGCGGCCTGAGCATTAAAGGGCCGGCTGGACAAGCCGCATGGCGAGAAGTGGGTGGATCTTGAGAGCTGGGCGCCCGAGGGATCGGTGCTGCCCTTGGGCCGCAGCTTGGCTCAAATCACGTACAGCCGAGAGAGTGATTGCGATGGGAAGGATGCCTCCAGCTCCTGAACCCGATCGGCTCAGAGGCGGCTGTAACCAGGATTTGTTGGAGGCAGCGGAGCAGAGTAAACTCAGAGAATGCACTACTAGGACAGATGGCGCCAATCTGGGCAGTGGTCCAGGATCCTGCTCAAAACCCCACCCCCGCAGCCGGCACCGTGCAAACTGTAGCAGCTGTGGTCCGCAGGATTTCTGAGTCAGGAAAAAGCTCGATCCAAGGAGATACATCTGAACGGCATTCCTGTCTGCACAATCCCAGTGTGAGTTGAGTGGGCACTCTAACTGGTTTTTCCTGACTCGGGAAGAAGCTCTGCCCAGCGAGTGACATCAAAGCAGCTTTAAGGACTGCAGGATTTCCCGGGTAGGAAGAGCTAGCTAGGCGCCCCGACGGGATTTGTGAGGGGGGGAAGGAGCTCCACCCAGGGAGGAACACCTGAGGGGCCTGTCTGCAAGGCCTCTGGGGCAGCGAGCTGTTTATATGCCCCAGCCAGGTCTCGGGGTAGGGAGTAGAAGCGGAAATCTCAGCAGACAGCTTAAGGGATATTCTCCCAAAGAGAAGGAATCATTGGAGCAGCCTCTGCAGCAGACCTTTGTCTGCTGAACTGCCTGGGGAAATTATTGCTCCACATTTTGAATCTGATACCCAAAAATGGGAAAACAGAGGAACAAAACGCAGTCGCAAAACTCAACCGCACCCATAACAAGTTTTGAATGCGAGGATACAGGGGAACCAGGAAGCCACATACCTGCAAGTTATGAAACGATTACATCCAAAATGAAACAACTCCAGGCTTTGGGGGAAGATGGCGACCGGGTGAGCAGCAAGGGAGCGAACCTCCTTAATAAACACCACCAGCTCGAGACAGACTTGGTGAGCGTGAATGCCGGAACCTCGGCTGGGAAGTTTAAACTGGGCGTATTTCTCTGAGATGCCGGGGGAGATGTGGTAGGGCGGACCAGGCTGCCGGGGCGAGACGTGGGAAAG
>PVLD010015725.1:0-47552 GCA_004027595.1 Dinomys branickii
CTCCTCCCTCATCTCCGTTGCCCTACCACTCAATCAGTCATCTTCCCTGTGATAATAACTGTACTCCTGGGTTTATCTATATCCTTGGACTCTTGCCTTGGGAAGAGATATAGCTGCCTCAGACTATACTATAACATACATGGGTGTATACAAACTGCCATGGTTGGAGGTGGGAAAGCACATATGCTCACAGCGGACCACCCGGCTCCACCCTGTTGTCGTACTATGGGTGGGGGCAGGTCCAGTCCATGAGGTGCCCTGAGCGGGGCCCTCAGCGGAGCAGCCACTGGGCCCACTGCAGAGCAGCAGAGGAGCAGCCGCGGGGCCCATAGCGGCGCAGCCGCGGGGCCCACTGTGGATCATCCACGGGGCCCACAGCGGAGCATACGCGGGGCCCACAGCGGAGCATACGCGGGGCCCACAGCGGAGCAGCGCGGGGCCCACAGCGGAGCAGCCGCGGGGCCCACAGCGGAGCATACGCGGGGCCCTCAGCGGATCATCCGCGGGGCCCTCAGCGGATCATCCGCGGGGCCCACAGCGGAGCATCCGCGGGGCCCACAGCGAAGCAGCCGCGGGGCCCACTGCGGAGCAGCCGCGGGGCCCACAGCGGAGCAGCCGCGGGGCCCTCAGTGGAGCAGCCAAGGGGCACGCGCCTCCATGGGGCGCCCTCTGTGACCCTTTTGGCTTTGTCCCGTTACCTTGATGCCAGAGCCCCTTTCTTCTCCTCCCACCTCCTACTGATCTTCAGTATTACCATTCCCCACCCCTTACAGCTGGGTAGTGGGTCTCCGAAGCTGAAGCTGCGAATGCCGAAACGAGGGCGTGGGCCAAGGGTGTGCTTGGAGCAGCAACCTCCTCCCTCTCTATCTCGTCTCCCTCCAACTGCGCCATGTCAGATCTGTGATCCCCTCCTCCAGAGGAGGTTCTGCTTAGACTTTCCAAGGGTTTCAGTTCCCATTTCAGATCCTTCTTGAGTTCAGGATATCCACCTCTTTCCTCTCTGTCCTTCACATGTTGCCACACTGCTATGTCTGAGTGGCATTCCTCTGGGAAGTTCTCTCTCTGCTGCCTACCTGGTCGCCATGGGTTCATACAAGGTTCATATATGCAAGCAGTATGGAGACACTCTTGTTGCTTGTATTAGTAGTTTGGGGTGAGTCCTGAAGCCTGTGGACTCGTCCCATTGCTGTCAGGAACAGGTGGTGATTACGCAGGCCGCCGAGGCTCAAGGTGCTCAGAGAGGGCGTTCAGGGTGGGAGTTGAAGCCCAGTAACTCAGTTCATGCTTCCTGCTTGATGTTGGAGTGAGAAGGGCGTGGGGCCGTGTGATCCACCTCCATCTGCAGCTCTCTCTCGCTGTTGTGCTCCAGTTCCCGTTTGTTCCTTGGTTGGATCCCTGGGAGTTGCTGTGGCTCTGATGTCGCTGCCAATGCACCCCACTGCTCCCCACTGGCAGCCACCCATACAGTGGAGAGGCAGGAGGTCACAGCCTCGAGGCAGGCATAGAGCTGGGTGTGATGGGATGTGTACTGGCTGCTCTGGCTCCACCTTGCCTTCAGGTGCTGATTAGGAAGGTTGCTGCAGGGTGGGGACTCCTGGCTGTTGCAACCTCTCATCCTCACACTGGATTTGACAAAAGTTCCCAACCACCATTGCCTCTTTTCCTGGCTGCGCCCTCTCCTCTCCAGTTCTGGACCAGCTCTAGGAACTCCGCTTGGGAGGCTTCCATGAGCGTGGGTCTCCGAAGCTGAAGCTGCGATTGCTGGAACGAGCGCTTGGGCCAAGAGTGTGTTTGAAGCAGTGGCTTGCTCTTTCTCTGTCTCTTCTCCCTCCGACTGTGCCGCAGCGGCCCTCCGATCCTTTCCTCCAGGAGAGGTTTTGCTTGGTCTTTCCTAGGGCTTCAGTTTCCATTTCAGATCCTTCTTGGGTTCAGGGTACACACCTCTCTCCTTTCTGTCTTCATATTGCTATATTTCATCGTCTGGGTGGTAATCCTCTGGGAGGTTCTCTCTCTGCTGCCTACCCGGCCGTCATCTTCCCGGAAGTCAGAAGTTTATCATTTTAATGACAGTGTATATATCAATTAATTATATAATCTATTCTCACTGTGCCTCCAACCCTTATCCAATTAAAAAAATTCGGACTCTAATAGCTGAGAAATTTACTTTAGGGGAAAAAGCAGGTAGAAAAAATATCCGTGTCTGAGAATAGAGATCAGAGAACATAAAAGCTTCTTTGAAAACAAACAAACACATACTCTACCGATTTAGGAAAGACATGGCGGCGGTAAGCAGTTCATACTATTTGAGCAGAGAAACTGACACACGGTAGCATAATCTGGCAAACAGACCAGGTCCTGCGTGGAGTGTGGACGGGTGTTCATGGCTGCTCACCAAGAGAATCAAAGCTGTGACCTCAGTGGCACCACTCACAGCAAGTATTTACAATTTGCTCATAGCAGAAGAGTGGCTTTATTTGGAATCAGAGTGCTGGTCGATTCTGCGGGGGTTATCCATCTTTACC
Organism: Dinomys branickii; assembly: GCA_004027595.1. Lineage (NCBI taxonomy): Eukaryota > Metazoa > Chordata > Mammalia > Rodentia > Dinomyidae > Dinomys > Dinomys branickii. The sequence goes on from PVLD010015725.1 coordinate 2,523, forward strand.
GCCTTGAGGACAGCAGTTACAGAAATCTCGCATCCAGTCACCTGAAAAAAATCCATTTTCCTTGAGAGCTTTGGAAGCCAACTTCATTCCAGGCTCCACAGTAAAGTTCTCTCTGCTCTGTCCCAACTGCGGGCTGGCCTTGCGGTAAATAGCCAGCCAGCCCTCCCACAGGGGGCTTCACAGTGAGAGGTCCCAGGGGTGAAGGCACGGAGAAAAGCTGTACTTTTATTGTGATATGTGTGTGAAATTTATTTAGTTTCACTACCAATATCATGTTAAAATGATGATATCAAAATTCATCTATCCTTTGGCCTACTCCCAAATGTTAGGCATTTCTGGATTTGAGGTATTACAATAAGGCCAAGAGCTCTTGTGTCTTTGCCTCCTAATGAACTGTGGCAAAGATTTCTCCAGGGCATGTGCCTGAGGGTGGAATTGCTGGTTGTAAATCATGCACATTTGCAATTTTCCTGTATATTGCTGGGTTGCTTCAAAATGGTTCCCTTCATGGTCTCAAAGTACCTGTGACAGTCCAGACATGACAGCCAACCCGTACCAGCAGCCAAAAGAATAGACAGGATCACCCTTGGTTGCTGTAAGGGTTAAAAGAACCTTTTACAGGGACCTTCTGAGGACCATTGGCAAACGGAACCCTTAGCCCAGGTGTCTCAACCTTGGTACTCTCAACACTTTCTTGTGTGTCTATGCTGTGCATGTAGGGTGCTGACCAGCTCCTTGCAACTCTGAGCACTCTTCATGACCATGCCGGGGGCACAGGGGCTCAGTACTCAGCACAAGCTTTGGGGTGACTCTCATTCTGAAGGTCAAGGAACTTGTCACGTGCAAGTCACACTGTGTCTGAGCTCACACTATTTCCCAGCCAGGGCTCTGGGAACCTGCCCTGGTCTCTGCTTTCCGCTAAGAGCTCACAGAGTGGAGAGAGAGGCCCTCTAGTGGCAGTTCATGTGAGGACCCATCGGTATGAGTCAAACCTGAAATAGTGAGATCTATCACTTACTGGGCATAAATGAACGCCACGCACTGCGCTTCTATTCTGCAAATGTTTACTAAGTGCCTACTCGTGTCAGAGACATACTTAAGAGTCGAAGACAGAGCAGAGAATAAGACACTCGGGGCTCCTGTCCTTGTGGACAAATTGCTGTTGGGAGTGACGAGTGCCAGGAGACGGATGAAGCAGTGATATAGGCAGAGAGGAGCCGGGTTTCTGGGGAGGGGTCTGGGCATCAGAGACACAGAAGATGAGACTCGAGTGTGCAGGCCTCAAGAAAAGCATGTAAGAGTACCAGGAAAGCAGGCGCCCGTCACGCTGGGGGAGCAGTCAGCAGCTGGACCAGGTGCCCACTGAGTGGAGGACCAGCTGGCAGCCAGGCCAGCCGCCCACCATGCTTAGCACCAGCTGGTGACCAGTGTGGCTGCAGCTGAGCGGGCAGTGGTGAGAGAGGAGGGCGATCAGGCAGGATGGGATCGGGGCCCACAGTGGTAGGGACGCTGCTAGGGTCCCGCTGGACAGCTGGGCACAGAGCCCTCGGACTGGGCTTTTGATTTGGAGGTGTCCCTCCGCCTGACGTGCAACGGTTGAGATCAAAGGAAGGAGACAACGAGGGAACTAGTGCGGTCTAGGCACCGTGGGCTGAGGTGCCGGACTGCGGCTGGGGCGGGGTGGGAGAGGTAAGAGGAGGTCCTGCCGACCAAGGGATGGGACGGAAGAGTGCGGAGTGGGTGGGAGAGAGGAGGTGGAGGTTCGGCAGGGCAGCTGAGCAGGCAGTGGTGCTCCTAACTGGCAGGAGGACCAGAGGGAGGGCAGGGTGGAAGGTAGAGAATCAAGGCCTCTGTTTTGGCCACAATAACATTAGACGTAAAGGAAGTTAGATATAAATGAAGATGCCATATAGGTCGTTGGAAACAGGAAACTAGATTTCAGTTAAAATGCTTTTCACAAATAGACTATCCTCTGCACAAATTGAAGTGCTCCTCTTATACCCATTGCATAGACAAAGTAACTGAGAATTCAGTAAATTGGAACTCTTTGGGTCAGTTGCCTATCAGGGCAAAATGATGTCATTCATAAAAGAAGCAGATGGAGGAAGACAGAGGTTGTCCCTACTGAGTCGTCAGAGATGCTGACTGGACCAGAGCAATGAGTATTTGGGATCAAGATCTCAGGGAAATAAGGGGCACAGGTGGAACCTAAATTCAGGCTCCCCAGCCCACAGCCCGTAGATGTTTTTTCATTGCTCTTGACCATCGTCTTTCCTATGGCCACCATCTTTCCCGTCCCCACCATCTTCCCTGTGGCCATCGTCTTCCCCATGACCACCCTGTTGCCCATGGCCACCATCTTCTCCATGGCCACCATCTTCCCGCTGTCTCTTATACCTTTACCCCGGGCCCTGGACAGACAGGCACCAACTGATAGCGCTGTGGGTATTACCCCGGGCCCTAGGATGAGCAGGGTTCCTAAGAGCTGAGAGCCCTTGAAAGCCCCAGTCCCCACTGTGGGACTCAGTGTGAGGAGCTGCCCTCTCTCAGAACTGGGCCTTGGTCTGCTGTTTAAGGTTTGTGGTTGGCAAGGTGAACGCTACCTGGATGGATGTCATCTTGAGTGGCTCTGTGGCACAAAATCGTGGGAGCAAATAGTAGAAGGAATACATCTTCTGTGCTGCCCCAGCTCTGAAATGGCCTTTTGTGTTCTCGGTAAATGTATTCACTCTATTCACAGGACAGCCATGGAAACCGGTAGCAAAGGCTTTTTTATTAAGTTCTAACTCAAAAAGTGTAATCACAGTCGGGCAGCTCTTCTGCAGGGCACAGAGGCATAAAGCCTGCTCTCCCTCCTCCAGCCTCTCGGGTCTGGGTGTCAGGGCATCTTTTTGGAGCAATGCAGTGACGACAAAGGCGAAGGTGTGAGCTTCCTGACGTGTTGGGAGCTCACCCTGTGCAAACTCCTTGCATTTTCCAACAGCAGCTTCCTCCAGTCATCAGTCTCCCTCAGCCTGGAGACAGGGTCCCAAATCAAGTGTGCAAGGGGCCATTCTGATTTCATTTATCTCTCCCTGTGCCACAGTCTCCCATGAGAAGTGGGGGCTGGGCAGGGGAGGACAGGCAGGAAGCTGGCCGGATGTGCTCCCAGCAGCCCAAGGGCTTTACAAAGAAGCTGGCAAACCAAGGCCAAGCACTGGGAGTGGAGGAAGAAAGGACAGCTGCCAGAGGCGGGGGGTGGGGCTGCAGCAGCGCAGAACAAGAAATCTGTAAGGGAAGCGTGAGGAGAGGGCTAGCCGCTAGAACAGCAGCGCTGGAGGGAAGATGAAGGCCAGCAGGCTGGGAGCCCATTACCAGTGCACTAGGGTCACTCAGACCTGTTCATGGAGCCTGTTGTTATATTTGCAGGATATTTGGGAGCCTCTTGGCCTCAGATTGGCCTTTGCAAATTGGCTCAGTGTAATAAAACTACAGAAACGGGCAGATCTAGGTGCCTGACCTCTATAAATTCCCAATGGCCCATTGTGAAAGTTTCCTGGTGCACCACTGGCTGCCCAGCTCCTAGACTCCAGTGAGTCAAAATTCCGAAGGTTCAACTTAAGAACAGATTCGAGCCACACCTCCATGTTCTGAGAGGCCAGGGAGGTGCCCGCCATCTCCCCCACCATGGTCCCTAGGCAGGCTGCCCCATACAGATCATTCATGATCACAGCTTAGACTAATAGTTCTCAAAATGGGGCCCCCAGTGAGCAGCACTGATGTTACCACTGCCTGGGAACTTGTTAGAAACACAGATGCTCCACACACTTGCTTAATAAACAAGCCTGCCAGGAGGCCAGAGCATGTGTGTTAAAAAGCCCTCCAGGCAGTCCTGATGCTCGCTTGATTTTGAGAACCACTGGTCTGGATAGCGCCAGTGAAGGTTGGGTCCAGTCTGTGAATTGAGCCAATAAACTTGAAAAACAAGTCACTGTGTCAGAATACGGGATTAAAAAAGGGAAGAGGAACATGCAGTGGTTGAGTTCGGGACCGAGTCTGCAATGAGGGAGTCTTGAATGATTGTGAAGCGCTGGCCAGCTTTCTGGTCCTGGTCAGGGTAGCCTTTCATTCAAATGATGGCATTTGCTTCTTACAAGTGACCCCTCCAGCTGTGACGCACTCCACTATAGAGCAGGAAACCAAAGCTCAGGGAAGGGAAATGACTTTTCTAAGGACATACAGCCTGTAGATATCAGGCCTAGGCTTGAATCCAGTTTCCCAAAGCTAATTCCAGTTCCCTCTTGCTGGATATCGTGGCCTACGGAGTAGACTGTTTGCAGTTTCAAAGTTTCTCCTGTGATTTGTAGCAGGAATGTTCATCGATATGGTCTGCCTGTCCCTTTTGCCTGCATAATTCTTAGAGGACGGACCCTGCCGTTTCTCATGAAAGTGGGAGTCCTCTTGTTGGAAAAAACAAAGAGGCATGGGGGTATCTTTCATATTTTCCCATGATTGGGCCTAATTTCTGAGCCAAAGGCAGGATAAACTTGTAGCACACCGTGGCACGCTGGAGAAATAGAAGTGCATATTTATGCAGATTCATGGGAGAATTTTTTCTGTCAAAATTTTTATTGCAAGGCACCATGAGGGGGAAGAAGGCCAGCTGGACCCATGCTGGTCTTCTCTGTGTCCACAGCCAATAGCAGAACACTGTGTAAAGGCAGAAGTTCCTGGTAGAAGCTCAAGCTTGCTGGTGTCTATTTTGAGGGAGCATGGGGGGTTCCAGACAGCTACTCACCCAGCCTTGTTTAAGAGTTTATGTTACTAATGTATTTGTAGCATGAAGCTCTGAATAGATTAGGAGATCTTTTAGGGAAAGAGCAACTCAAAGAGTATATGCAAAATAATACTCTTATCTATTCACGGACCAGGCTTTGAAAATAGCCTATAAGCAAATTCCAGCTGCGAGACCTCAGACTTCAGTTTCCTCAAACGTAAAGGGTCAATAATGAAACCCATCCCTCTAGGTAACTGGGATTGTTTCCCATGCTGCACGTAATACTCCAGGAGCAGAACACATACTAAGTGCATGGCTCCTCCCACTTTCAAGATCACTTTCAAGATCTCTCCCCTAGAGTTCCCCAGTCCACACTGTAATTTCTCCACATGTGATGCATCAAGCACAGTGAATATATGTTGCTGAAAGCCAGGTTTTCTTGTTTTAGAACTTATCCCAAACTGGCGGAAAACTTAAACTTTCAGCTAACATTTGGCCTACAACAAGAACAGAAAGCTTGTGTATGCCCCATTAAAAATGTGAATATATTATGCTTATCATTTATATTATAGTCTTTATCTTATTTTAATGTATTTTTTGTCTTTTTGAGGCAGGGTCTCGCTATGCTGGCCTTGAGCTCCCTTTGTAGCTCAGGCTGGCCTTAAACTCACAACGATCCTCCTGCCTTAGCCTTCAAAGTGTTGAGATTACAGGAATGCACCATCATGCCCGGCTTATGGTCTCTATTCTGCATCAAAGATATTTAAAGTTTTTCATTACCAATAATTATTCTTGGATACTGCCAAGATGCTGCTAATTTTCTTTGCTTGAGACTAGCAAAATATTTGGCTGTAAACAGTGCTTGAGAGTTATTCAAGTCCAAGAACATAGATTAGTGGGAAACTAGACCCTCCCAGCATTTTCTTCTTTACTGGGCATCAGTCCTGGAAAGACACTGATTTGGGCAGAATCAGCCACAGTGTTGCAAACTTCTGAGAGCGAAGACCTGCTCACTTGGCATTTACAGGTGGGAGGAAAGTGGGCTACCCCAAGCCTCAGGCATTCATTAAGCTGTACAAATGCCTTCCCAGACCTTTGCTAGAGGAGAATGAATGGGACTCCTGCACCCACAGGCTGTTGGCTACCCGTGTAAACAGCTGAATCACGTGGCAGTGCTGACAGGGCTCCACAGCTCTTAAACTATGAGCCCTTGGGCAGTGCAAGAAGCAAGATTAGTTCTTGTTATGGCCCAAAGATAAAAAGAGACCACCCAGCTGACATAACTTTGACTTTGCAAGGAAATGTCCTAACTTCTGCTATGTACACATGTCTCAAAGCTGGTTGCTGTTAAGGGGCTATTACCACAAGTCAAAGTGGCTGAAGGGCTAAAAGCAGAGATGGACTCAGATACACTCTGTGGAGCTCCGGAGCTTGAAATGCCATCCAACAGTGGCCCTGGTAGCCACAGAGTCCTCGGATAGACCAGCAACTCTCTGTCTCCAACCTTGTTTCTCTGCACTTGTTGTCTCTTCCACCTGTCTTTCTTTGCCCCACAGCATCTAAGTATGTCTTCCCTGAATCTAGTCAGCCAGGGAACGGGGAAGAACTCGTTCCAAAGGGCAGCCAAGACAGAATCAGGTGCCAGGAATTCACTCAGGCAAACAGATGGGGGCTGGTGCATGCCTGTGCTGAGGCTTCCTCCTGTGATGGGTGCATGAGGAGCAAGGGTCCTCCTGAGCCCCACTGTGTAGAGTCCTTCGCCACCCAGGCTGCAGGTACCTCCTCAGTGGTCCACTTGCACCCTCACCTCCTGAGGACCACCCCATTCTCACGCTGCCAGTCTCCATCTGCAGAGCAGTTCACCATGGGCCAGGCCCTGACGGCTGCCGCTAACCCACTTAATTTCCCTAACAGTGCAATGAAACCAGTACCAGTACTCCCATTTTACGTTCAAGAAAACCGAAGATCGGAGAAGTCAAGCAGACTGCTTGGGGTTGAGCAGCAAATAAGTGGCAGGTGCAGGTCTGTGTGACACTAACACTTGTGTCTGAAATCGCTCTGGTGTCTGTCCTCCACGTATTCTGGGTCTGGCACATTGTCCCCAAACTAGCATTAGATACGTCAAGTTTTTGTTGCTTCTGACCTGCTTACCTCAGTTGATTCCTGGCACCTAATTCTATCTTTTCTCTGCCTCAACGCTTCCACTAAAAAATATAATCTATAGTTGCAGACCACCTAAGTTGGCTGACAAAGCTAAACCCATGCAAATTCCTGGGAACATTCTGATACAAAGTAAAACACAGGCCAAAACTTAGAAAATGTGCCTCAGGGTTTTTGTTTTTGTTTTGTTTTGTTTTGTTTTGTTTTGTGTGTGTGTATGTTTTTGGGCCCTTTTATATCTTTAGGGTTCTGAGCTCGAATTGGCTCCTTATTTTTATTTGCAAAGCTTTTCACACTAGCATTATGGCTTTGGTGAGCGCTTTTGAAGGCAAAAGAGCAGCCACATTGAGCTCACAAGGTCAAATAAAAGCATCTCTACACAGAAAAACATCTTTAAACTTTCGCCTGGTTTAAATATAAATTGAAGCACTCTTTGGTGTCAACAGTTCTAACCTCGTAAGTTACAAACAACCAGAGTAAATGCGTAAAGCTACCATTTAAATTATCCTTTTGTTTTCTATTGCCTAATTATAAAGTGTGGGGCTGAAATTGTTGGCGTTGATTTACCCAGTTTCCTATTGTGGCGTTCTATGTCTATGCTTGATGTGATTATGTTAATGTGCTAATTAAACTTGGTGTCCTTCACTGTAACATTTTGCTCCTAGCAAAACAAGAAACGGCTATGAGAATTGTGTTTGCCGTGGAGGTGGTCGGAGATAAACGGGGACAGTGCCTGGGGAGAGTAGGAAATGTTATCTTTTGGCCGGAGCTGGCTTCGCTATGGTTTAGTTTGAACCTGAACGTATAGAAGAGAAGCAAACAGAAAAGCAGGGTCTCAGCTGTGCAGCCACAGTCAGAGTTGGTGCACGGTGAGCTGGTTGCCTGTGGGAGAGGCCAGTGACCGTGCGGCTGGCAAGAGCTGCGAAGGTCCTGCTTGTCTACCTCACCAGAGGCCGCCTTTAACTTGAATTTAAATCTTGTTCTATTTTCCCCTGGCTTCATTTATGCAGGCATTTTCCTTATTTTACATGAAGATATTGCTTTTTCATTTTGAAACTCTAGAAAAAGGCCTGAGGCCCAAGTCTTGTCTGAGATAATGGATATTCCTTTAAAAAGACAGAAAGAGTCAATAGTTAGAATTTGTAAATTGAAACTATAACAGGATATTGGTTAATATTTAAAATTCATGTTTTTGAAAGTGATCTTTTAGCTTTCTCTAGGGAGAGATTTTTGTCATCTGTCACTTTTGCTTTCATGCACACCTTAGTCAAGCTTTTCCTAACACTAGATTGCTTGCAGTTGCTCCTCCAAATCACTTTCAACTCAGCCAGCGCCTTCTTTCTCCTACAGAGGCACTGTCATTGCGCAAGCTGGTGATGGAGCAGTTCTGGGCGAGCAGCCTCTGAGGGCAAAGCTGAACTTTCTTCATCTTGTTACCGTATTTTCCTGAAAATAAAACCAGACCTTATATTAATATTTGCTCCAAAAGATGCATTAGGGCTTATTTTTAGGGGATGTCTCATTTTTTCATGGACAGAAATCTGCATGTATTCATATACAATGATCTATTTTTATTCATGTGCAAAACCCTACATTTCTTTCAAGACACTCATGTCATCATCTCCTGGAACAAAGTCATAACTCTCCACACCCAAATTCTGGCTTGAATTTCTCGCTACCAAATTTCCTCTCCTTAAATGAGCACTTCTTTGTGGGTCCTGCTTGTAGTGCACTGGCAACACTGCTGAAAGTGATTTTATCCCAGTGAATTCTTCACCCAAGGCCCGACCTCACAAAGTTTTCCTTAAATTAAGTGTTAGTTGAAGACTTCTGAGATGGGAGTGACAAAAGAACAAAGACAGTTAAGAGTGATGGTCCACACAGAAGTGATGAAAAACTGCAGTCAGCAAAATTCAGAAAACATTTCTTTGTTTCACATGAGTGTATTAAGTCTGTAACAACACATGATGTACTAACTTCATCTTGGACAAACCATGTCTGTTTGCTATCAAGTGTGCATGTTATTTGTTCATTGTATCTGCACTCTGATTGGTCATTTGGCAATAAATCTATAGAGCTCATCTGCTTACACAGGCATTTACCTCTCATCCAAAAGTGCATGCTTGGGTGTTTGTAAATACTTAATTGTAATTTATTTTATGTGTTAATTTTAATAATATTATTTATTTATTATTATTCATTAATATCATTTAATACCATTTATTTATTTATTATTTTATAATTCAATATGTCTGTTATGTGTTGCAGTGGATGCACCAGATGTGTCCATCTGGCTGATGACCTTAACTGGGGCTTATTTTGGTGGTAAGGCTTATACAATATTATAGGCATTCTGAAAAAATCATGCTAAGACTTATTTTCTCACTAGGCCTTATTTTCAGGGAAATGTGGTAGAGGGTCATGAGAAGATTTTTAGACTAAATTGTACATGCTCGGAGAACAGCGGTGACGTCAATGAAATAATGACTGTAAAATACCTTGAACTGTAAGTCACTTCCAGATACCGGAGGCATGTCTCCCAGAGCCAAAAAACGCTGTATAATAGCACTTTCCTGCTAGGTTCTTGTAAGAAATATTCTGCCATAATGCTGAGTACTTAGCAAGCATTCATTAAGTTATAGCTATTAGTAATGCACTCCACTGTTTTGACATGCCATGTACATGTAAATTATTGACTAATTAAAGTATAAATTATACAGAGGCTTCATTTGTAAGGTTATTTTAAGAATATGTGTCTGTTTGGCTTCAAGTCACGGGAAGATTGGGACCAAAGTTTATAGTAAATTTTGTTGGTATTCAGGTGTACTGAGCTTCAACTTGGAAGAAAGATTAAGCTAGTTAATGTTAGTCATAGTTAAGTAAGGAGACCCCCAGCAATAAGTCTGGAGTATAAGACCATTATGACAAAATCATTGTTGTAGCTAGTGAGTGGCTGTGGGCTCAGATGTGATCTGTGAATGAAGATTTTTATGCTATGAAGAAACAGAAACATGTTACCACTCTGCACCTATAAGAATGGCTAAAATCCAAGGCACTGAGAACACCAACTGCTGGAGAGCTAATGCTCAGCAGAGCTCTCATTCATTGGTGGTGGAAATGCAAAATGGCACAGCCACATTGCAAGGCAGTTGGGTAGCTTTTTACAAAATGAAATATATTCTTACTATATGACTTAGCAATTGCACTCCCTGGTATTTGTAAATGAGCTGTAAACTTATGTCCACACAAACACTTTCATAGAGTTGTTTGTAGCAGCTGTATTATAAAACTACCAAACTACTGTATTATTTGCTACCAAAACTTGGAAGCAACTAAAATCTCTCTCAGTGGGTGAATGGATGAACCGTGGTCCATCCAGAAAAGGAGTATTATTCAACGCTAAAAAGAAATAAATCATCAATTACCAAGAAAAGACATGGAAGAAAATTAAACATGTATTATTAAGTAAAAAAAGCCAATTTGAAAAATCTATATACTGTATGATTCCAACTCTGTGATATTCTGGACAAGGCAAATCAATGGAGATTGAAAAGATCTGTGGTCTTCACGGTTTCTAAGGAGGGAGTCAAGACTAGCTAGAGCACAGAGAAATCTAGAGCAGTGAAAATACTCTGTATCATACCATCACATGGATCGTATCATTACACACTTGTCCAAACTCCAAGAATATGCAAGAGAGAGCCCTGGTGTGCACTGTGGACCCTGGACTCGGGGAGACAATGATGTGCCAGTGCAGTTCCTCAGGTGTACCAAATGCTCCATTATGATGAAAGGTGTTGATGGGGGGGCACACTGAAGAGTGGTGCAGGAATTATGGGAAATATTTGTACCTTTCCATTCAATTATTCTGTATATCTAAAACTGCTCTAAAATAATGTATATATTTTTTAAAGCAGAAAGGAGACTAAAAAGATGCAGCAGTTATGACAACAGGTTGCAATGTGTGATCTTTGATTGGACTTTGAACTAGAATTTTTCTATAAAGATCATTTTTCAGATAATTGGAAACAAGTAAGGTTTGTAGTATAGCTAATTATATTATACCAACAACAATGTTTTGATTTGATAATCATAATGTGATTATACAAGACAGCCCTTGTTCTAGGCAAATGCACACTGAAGCCTTAGCAGAAAGGGCTATGTCTCCCATTGTTTCCAATGGTTCAGAAGAAATAGTACCAATATCTAGAGAGGAAGTGATTAAAAATGTAGAGTGAAAGGATTATGATAATTTTTTCTCATATTTTTACAACTTTATTGTAAACTCTATATAAAGATTTTTAAAAACATAACAAATTGAGAAAAATCACACAAAAGGTAACAAAGCACATAAAGAACATTAAACACATTTGGAACCTAGGATACCATTCTAAATTTCCTTCCTGTCTCATTGTTGGCATATTCACTTACAGAAGTGTCATCACAGTGTGTCTTTTCTCCTGCTGTTTTACAACCCAACATTACTTCATGTAAATGGTCTCTGCTTTGAGAAAGCACAGAGACCAGCTACTTTCTAGGGACCCCTCAGGATCCCACCATGTGGCTGGCCTCAGAAGCTCATCTGTTTTCCTATGGTTAAAAGTTTTCATTATTTCTCAGTCATTTATTAATTCCTCCATACCTTTCTATTACTGTCCAAAAGGTAAAATGTCAGCGCTAATACATGGTTGGTGGTGACAAGCCCCTGCCCCAGCTGCTCACAGTCATTGTGACACCACAGTGGTCATTTCTCAGGGTCTGGCTTGGGACCTACACCTGCTGAAACATGTGTGGGCCCGCTTGCATGTCTTGGCCGTGACATTTTCCCACTGTATGATCTGAATCCAGTTATAGAATCTCTGCTGGGCTCTGTTTCTGTTTGCTTCATGTGTGGAAGTCCTGCTGGAAATCTTGAGTGTGGGTCTGGGTTTGTGTGTGCTAAGCAAACAGCTGATACCTGTCCACTCTGCTTTCGCTTCTTTCCTCTACTTATAGAGCGCCTCCTAAATCTCATTCCAATTTACTTCACTGTCTTACTGACTTTCTCATTGCTGGGACAAAATACCCAATACCCAAAGTTAAATAAGGGAAGGTTTTCTTGCTCAGAGTTTGAAGAGGTTTCATTCCACAGTTGTTTGGCTCTAAGCCAGAGCAGTATGGCTGAGGGGTACGGCAGAGGAGCAACAGTCCTTGGCAGGGGAGGCAGGAGGCTGGAAGCGGCAGCATGTAGCCTCCCTTTTCCTTTTATTTCATTCAGTCTACAAGCCTATTGGTTGATGCTATCCACACCCAAGGTTGGCCTTCCCATTATCCACACCCAACACTATGCTAAGTCAGTGGAGTATTTTAGTTATTCACCCTTAATTCATATTCACATACCCTAGATCCAGCCACATTTGAAAAGCCCCATCTAGGAGTGTATAGTGTCTTGGTTATTTTTCTCTTGTTGCTGAGACAAAATACCTGATGCCCCAAATGAAGGAAGGAAAGGTTTATTTAGCTCACAGCCTGTGGAGCATTCAGTCCATACTTGTCTGGCTCCAAGGCAGGGTGGCACATGGCAGAGGGCGACCGTTCACGGTGGTGGAAGATAGCAAAAGCAACAAGAGCAAAGAGGGAGGAGGGGCGGCAAGCAGCCTCTGCCTCTCCCTTACACTTGCAAACTGTCTGTCCCAGGGCAGTGCAGCACTCACACCCATGAATCAGAAACTCTAAGAGTCCACCTCATGACTGCATGTGGCTTTGGGAGGACACCCAGACACAAACCATAACAAGGAAGCTTTGCATGGGGACACCTAGACACAAGCCATAGCATTCACTAAATTAACAAGAGAAGTTTGAGTTTCTGCATTAAAATAAGATGACATCTACCAGTGGAGAAGGCGAGTACTTTGAGATTGAGTAAGCAAGACTGTTGAAATCAAATTAATCTGGGTTCATTTATTTAGCTGTGCTACTTATTAGTTGTGTGACCTTAGGCGAATCATTTAACCTGTCCGCATATCAGTCACTAGATCTGTAAAATGGGAATAATAATAATTGCCACATTAGAGCGTTAAAGGGCTAAAGTTAAATAAATACAAACAAAATAACTCTGTGATCTTTTGAATCAGGAGAGAAGGCCCGACACTCTCCAAGATGTAATTTTTTCCTGTAGCTGGCCATGACTGTATCAGCTGCCCCACAGCTATTCTGGGAGGTGTTTGCTTTGGTTGCAGCAAGTTTGAGTTGCCTCAGTAAGGTCTGTGAGAAGTCTCTCCCTTCCCCATCACTAAACAGAAAGTCTGACACTAGGCATGTGTGAGCCTTTTTCTTTTATATAAGCAATCTACCCTTAGAGGTTCAGTCAATACACTGTTCTCCCTTTATTCTCCAGCAGAAGTCTTAATAAAGCTTCTTTCGGGTAGCGTATTTTACCTAATTGTGACTTCTATCTCAAGTAGAGAAGGTTGAACTGGCAACATAAAAGGCACTCAAAGTACCCAGCAGCCAGAGCTGGTAACACTGGTAGTAGCAAGTAGCATTGATCGGCAGAGAGCAGCAGAGCACTGCTGGAAGCTGCCATCTCTGGTGACTGGAAGGCTGACTCCCTGAGGTCCTATAGCTGCTGGCTCTGGTTGCTAGGACGACAGCGGGAGGCTGCTAATACTAAGAGCTGAAAGCTCCTGGCATGCAAGGCTTAGGGGTGTTAATGCTGAAAATAGCTACACATTGCCTGTTTGTGATTTCTATCCAAATTGATCAAGAGGATTCTTAGCAGTTTGATGATACTTTTAGCCACCTTATAATATGTAAAGGCATTATATATTATAGGTATTACATCTACATAGAAATTTATATAAAGTATAATATATACGCTAAGGTGATATAGCTGTTGTGTAGATTGTTTCAACTAAAACTGGAAATCAGAGAGAGAAAGATGTACTCCAAGGAGGTTAGGGACTGCTCCACATCACAGTAGTTTGGTGTGACCATCACCCACGGTGTGGAACCCTGGAGCTGTGGTTGTTTGTTTTTAGCTCAAGCAGAATTCATCGGGTCCTGAGGGACAAACTGAACTGATCACATACCAAATTTTTTAAAAATGAGGAACAAAAATGGCAAGTATATCAGAGTAGTCGTAGGGGCTGGTCAGCTTTACTTTCCTGTTGTAGTCAGTATTTGCAAGAACAGATTTAATACAAGACACAAAATTTTAAGATTAGTTAACAACGTCTACCCACCAAATCGAATGTAGAAGAGTGAGTGCAATAGACTTGTCCGCACCGTAGAGATCTGAAGAATCTCAGATGTCTTGTAGGCAGTCTTGTAGGAGTCCACAGCAGGCATGTCCATGGCAATGTCTTGTAGGAGTCCACAGCAGGAGGGCAAGGACTCTATGATGGAAGACTGAAGGGTCTGCGCTGGAAAATCCAAGGGTCCCTGCTGGAGCTGAGAGTCTGGACATGGAGGCTGAAAGACCAGTGCTGGTAGCTAAAGTAGCTCCACCAAAAGCCAAGAGAAGATGCCCACAGAGAGGGCAAAGATCAGAGCTCCTCCAAAGATTATAGTAGCCATCCTTGGCAAAGGTGAAGACCAGAGCTAGCCGAGGAGAACCGCCCCACAGAAGAAAAGCAGCCTGGACAAAGCTCTTCCAGGGAAGATCAGCTGAAATCCTTCCCGCCTGTTCTCCTTGTACACCGTGGCAAAAGTCCTTCTTAAAGTGGGTCTTTGATGCCCAGAATCATGCAGAATCAATTCAGCTGGGTGTCCCCACTCAAGTTGACAATTAACTCACCACCACACTCCCAATATGAAAGCCTTCTTATAAGGCCAGGTTATACCCTGCTTGCTGACTGCTGGGCAGAGGGAGCAGTGTGGTGTGAGGGAAGGATGGTGCGGGTTGGGAAAGCAGCCTTGTGACCAAAGTCACTGCATCATAGTAACTTCTAAAGGGAGGGATGTGCTTCCTGATGAGGGACCACTTGAGTCTCGGGACCATTTTTTTTTTGCCTGTCCCTTTACAAGATTTCTTCATAGACTGTCTCTTTCTGCTGATAAAGGTGTTTTTGAGTGTGTTTGCTTGGTTATTTGTTCTCTTGTTACTTGTACAAGGCTTTATTTTCTCTCTCTCTCTGGCACATGTTTATCTTTAGCAAATTTTGTTTAGATTTTCCAGCCCTGTTTATTATGCTTTTGACCCAAGAATGATCATCTTTTAAGTCAGCTTCTCCTGTGAACAGTATTATCCATTTTGTCTTGATTTCCAGTGCTATCCTGGCTTTAGTTTCCCATTCAGAATTTCAGGAACAGTTCCGGGGTCCATTATGACAACCTGACAAACAAGTTGAGGACTGAGAAGGATGAATGGGGAAAGCCTTAACTAGAAACAAATCTAGCCCAAGAGAGTGGGAAAAAGATGAGGTCTCAGATATAACGTAGTAGCAGTGTCCTGAACATGAACATGTCACTATTGGTAAGGGCGCTCACATCCTTCTGGTGATCTCTCCCTTTGACCAAATCCCTGTGTGTGTGCACACAAATTACTTCCTTGAAGATACAGCACAGTTCTCATAGGACTGGGGTTGTCGATAAGCCCTCCACTCAAAGTTGAGATGAATATGATTTGATACAAACAATCCAACCTGTTGCATGAATTTAGTTTGGGAAGCTGCAGTGACGGAAAATGTCAGGAGGCCTGGTGCCCTCCTGAGCATGTTTTTCACCTCTAGGGTAATGTGTGTTAGAGTCTAACAAACCCCAGTGTTGGCGGAAGAGCCGGCCTATCACCTACGTCATCACCAGTGAGTTTTCTCTGAGACAAAGAATTTGATCATAGCCATGTACGAGACCAGGAGCCCCAGACCTAGAGAAACACACCGACATCAGCTTCTTGTCACAGAATTACTGAGAGTGAAGAGGGATCCCACGTTCTGGTAGGTCAGGAAGCAATGGATATTCCCACCTCGACTCTGCTATGAAAGCCGGTCACCTTGCCATGCTTGGGTCAAAGGCATAATGAAAAGGCCTAGAAAATCTAAGCAAAAGCTGCTGAAATAAACACATGTGCCAGGGAGAGAGAGAGAACTTGTGTACATAACAATTTAAACCAACAAATAACTGAACTATCACATGTAAGATTTCCTTTATTAGCAAAAAAAGATAGTCTATAAAGAACCTGTAAAGGAACACACAAAGAATAATGGGTCCAAGACTCAACTGTGGTGGTTTGTATCCACGGTTCTTATCTCTTCATGCTGCCCCCAAGGTAGGTCATCTGAACTAGGAGTCCTCTTCTCTAAGATGGGTTACAGGAATGCTGATCTTCATCTGCCTCTCTGTCTTGGGGCTAGCCAAAAAATATTCCCCAACATACCCTGCGAGTAGACCATATGAGCCCCATGGAGGAAAAGAAAGCTGCCCCAAGAGGACAAGAAGGGTCTGATTAGATAGCCCTTGCTGGATTGCCTTCTCTTTGTACTAGCATTAGATCAGACTTTTTCTGTCCTAACAAATTTCAACACTATTGCCTGTGCTTCAGTCATCCTTATACAGTCAGGTACCCATGAAAATCCAGAAGGACAGAGTTGGGAGAGCTTCCCAGGGCCTCAACACTTAGAGGATCCAGGGGGATGGCCCCCCCAGAGAAAGCCTGGGAACCCCCTGCACCTTTCTCTGTACTTTGCCCTGTTCATCTCTTCAGCTGTATCTGTGTAATGTCTATGTAATAAGATGCTAAACATAAGTAAGTGTTTCCCTGAGTCTCATGAGCTGCTCTAGCAAATCAGGAGTTGCAGGAACTCCAGTAGTGGGTCCGAAGCCTCTGGTGACTTGCCATGTGAAGCCAGGACAGTTTTGTGGGACCAAACTTGCATTGAGTGGGCTCTGATACTATCTCCACACAGCATCAAATGGAACTCACTTAGGGGATGTCCAGCAGAACTGATTGCTGGCACAAGATGTGGGGAGCCCTGCACATTGGGATTCGGAGGTGATCTGCATTGTGAATACAGTGGAGAAACCGAGTTTGAGCTTTGATTTTTCTTCTGTGTCCACCCCCTCCAGGAGGCTCTAGATTAGCCATCGGAGGGACCTCCCCATACTGCAGGCTGGAAGGAGTCAGGGCTCCAGCCTCGAAGTGTGGTGGTCCTTGGGTAGTGAGAGAGATGTATGTAGTTGCAGTCCATGCCGCGAGCTAGCAGGTGAATTAGCAGTTCAGGGAAGTGGACAGTGTCCGGTGCAGCCAGCAGGTCTGAAGCAGCAACTGGAGGTAATTCTGCATTCTGGCCTCTTGTGCAACTCATGAGCAGAAAAGGCCTGTTGTAAGAGGGGAGAGGCTGCCCTAAGGCTGAGCAAGTAGCAGTCACTGCCCTGGCCCAGTGCTCAGGAGAAGGGCACTATTTATTCTCCTCTAAGGTGTGTTCTAGATGGGCCGGGAGTGTGGCTCAGGGGTAGAATGTTTACCTTGCATGTGTGTGGGTTTGATCCTCAGCATTTTAAAATAATTTTAAAAAATTATGCGCTAGATAGCTATTAAGATTAACCTTTAAAATTCTATTATCCGGTGTCTAAGAAGTTAGATATCTAAAAGCCCAATGCATAGCCCTTCAACAGATTGAGTATCCTCAAAATAAGTTTTCCGAAGTAGAAATGTGTTTGATTTCCCCCAGTAGGTGACCTACAGGAAGGGAAACCTTTGTCACCTATCCCTCGTTTGCAGTAATTTGCATGCTAATGACTGAGCTGTCCCAGACCAGTTGGTTGGAAAATGAACTTGGTTGAGCCCTGTTGAATTGGAGTAACTGTATGGAGGCCTGCCGAATGTTGGATATCACTTGGAAAGAGAGATTAATCATTAATCAAACCTGTTAATTCACTTGGCATTTAAAGCAAATATTATCTCTATATATAACACAAGAAGAGATCAAATGCACATATTTAGCATCACTTACTAAAAGGTCCCAGGAATTGTATTTTGCTAAAAAAAAAAGTTCTCATTTGTGAGTTTGGTTTCCAGATTGAATTAATACAACAGGAAAGTGGTTAGCCTTTAAAATCTGAACTATATCAAAATATGTAATTTTTTCATTAATAAGACCAAAATGAAATATGCTGGAGCCAGAGAAATAATGTTGTTAAAATAATATGAAAGTCAGAAGGCACTATTCATGGGAGCTGTTCTGATCACTACTGGCAAATGGAATTACTGATTCACCTTCATGGTAGATGGGGAGGAAATGAAAACTTGCACTTGCATGGAGGAGGGCATAAGTATTGGGCAGAATATTGTTCTTCATCCTTATTTCTGTTTTGTTCTTGAGGAGTAACTGATGAACCGTGTAACATAAACCAGAAGAGTAATGGGAAATTAAAAATAAAAACACAGCCCAGAAGAGGTAAGAGAGTCAGAGGCGTTCACTGCAGTTGTCTCACCTCCTGTGGAAGGAGACACCTCTGAGCCCTGTCACTCATTGTGGCAGAGACAAAGGGTTGTGGACACCATGTGCTGTGGCCATGGATGTCTGACGGGACATTCAATCACTCATAGATGAGAATAATTCACATGGATATGGCTTTTAGCTGGGGAGGGGGTAGGGGTGAGAGGCAAGTAAAGCCAGGTACTCACCACATAACAGTGATACAGGAAAATAAATCTCCCAACCTGAATGATATTAGACGAGTTTGCGTTTTTTAAAACCAAAGAATGAATTTTAGTAACAATGGAGGTTAAGAGCAGAATATATTTATTGAGAGAAAGAAAGCTTCTGTCCAAGACAGGGACAGAAGGGGGGGCCTTAGTGGGTTACCCCCTGACTGTCTTTTTTAGGGACTTTTATAAAGAAAAACCATGAGGTGAGGCGGGTCCAAGGTAGGGGAAATGGACAAAACTATGGTCAGCCAATAAGACTACAGGTATAATTGTCCAGGTAAGACTGAGTGAACTGGGATCAAATGGGGAAGCGAGTCACGTAGCAAGTGGGCATGAATATAGAGCAGGGGCTTTTCCTGTGGGGGTCGGGCTAGTGACTCTTCCTGGGTTTTCAGAAGGTGGTTTTTACTTATTCAAAATATCAATCCCTGACATTTACACCTAGGGAGGTAAGTGGGTGCATTTGTTTAGCCCCTTTTGTCTTAAGGTCTGGCCCACAGGTATCTTTTATGTTGGCTCCTACAGGGCCTGGCCCTGTCTGACTGCCTATAATATTTCTATCTAACTCAGCTGCCTATAACAGCAGGATGAATGGACAGGTAAGAGAGTACCAGTTCATGTCAGAATGAGTGCCAGGGAGGGTTTTGGGCCCACACCAAGGGGAGGCAGGAGTCCTACAAAGTGGCTGACACGGAACAGCATTGTACCACATTTGTGCTTTGCTGTTCATTTGATGTCTCCAGCACTGGAAGAGCTGGTCAGACTTTCCACTGCCATTGTGACTTGCGCCAACTTCTTTAATGTGCAGGGTTTCTGTTGTTTCCGTCTTGGCGCCGTGTCACTTGCTTTGGTTCCAAGTGCTCCTGGGTTTTCACTGTGGATGTGGCTCTGTCTGTTGCACTGCCACATAAGCTGGTCTTGAGTCCATGCGGCAGGTTGGAAGCCACCACCAGAGCATCTCAGAGCCACACCAGCCTCACCCTCCACACTCTCAACATCTTTCTGTTTGTATCACTTCTTTGAAATCACCACGCCACTCAGGCACATGCACAGTCATTCCGAGACCCTTCCCTACTCTCTGTCCTTCTTCAAGATGGTGTCTGGGTGGTGGTGGTGGGAGATGGGTCCTTGCTGTGTCTGTTCTGAGCTGCTGGGATGCTCGTGTGGCAGGTCCCTACAAGGGTCACTTCAGGAGGCCTTGGGACGGCTGGAATCTGCAGCCTGCTAAAGGGATATCATGTCAGCTCCAGCTCTGTGGCCACACCCTTCAGGCCCTGCAGAGCCACTCAGGGAGGGTCTCCTGCAAGGCTCCTGAAGGGAGGCAGTCCCAGCCCTCTGCACTTGGCTTCTCCATTGGTTTACTTGATAAACATTCCTGGGACCATGGGCTGAGAACACAGCAAGCACAGCACAGGGAGCCCGTCCTGTAAGCCCGAGGCTGGCCTGTGTTCCTTCCCGATTCTCTCCTTTTTTCTGTTCTCCAAGGTCAGACAAGATGAGCTGCCCCTTTCCATCCTCCTGGACAAGGACTTGCTACATTTTTCCTCCTCCTTCAGTGATACAGCAGGGAGAGCATTGTAGTCTCTAAACTATGGAGAGAGCGAGTGCATGGATCAGCTCATTCAATTTTATCTTCACTGCAGCTCAGCACAGCAAGTGACATCATTCCCACTTTACAAATGAGAAAAGTGAGACTTAGGGAGGCCGGACCACATTTCGGGGGTCTTAGAGTAAGTTATCAACTGGACAAAAACCTGCACTGTGCCTTCTGCTTTAAAGGTCAAAAGCCTTGTGCCTCTGTGTGTGAAACCGAGGTCCCATCCACCCATAGAAGAGACCTGCGAGCAAGGGCAGGGCCACCTAGAGAGGGGACCAGCAGCAGGGATTGCCCCTATGGAGCTAAAGAGAAGGCATTAGGAGATCATCATGTACAAACGATAGAGCAGAAGTCCTTTTTCTCTTGTGTCAGGACTCAGGGATCTGAAGCAGAACTGGAGTGACTGCTTTCTTCTACCAAGTTAAAAAAAGCACAGTGCAAGGAAGTCTCAGGACCAAGGTGTTTTTCAGCCTGGGGGCATGCAGTGTCCCCAGAAATATGCACCATGGACCTAGTGAGTCTGTGTTAATTTTTTAAAATGCAAATCTCAGCTTCAGATTCAGCCTTGTTTGGAATTTTAAAGGGCTCCAGGTTGTTTAAAGGTTGAGCGGAATTCCTAAGCCTGCTAACTGGTCACAGTCTACTAACCCTCATAATTAGCACGAGACCACTGTATTGTGTAAACGCCACTCGGCATTCAGCAATGACTAACTGCTCCATTTCAGACGTTTACTTAAGAGGGGGGCTTCCATCCACAATCAGTGCTTCTGGGAATTTCACCTACTTAATACTGGGAGGAGAAGGTGAGTGAGGCCCCAAGTCTCCCGTTCCTCTTTTCTCCATTCCCCCAACCCCAGCCACCAAATCCCTTCACACTGTGGGTGACTCAGGTCTGTCCCTCATCTGCACGACCTTGAGAAAGTCATTTCTGTGCCCTGAGTGTGAGTCCTCTGCTGAAACCTGGGGTGGCACTGAGATGAGCTACGATGAAGTTCCTTTCCACCTCTGCGGCTTCAGCACTGGAGGAGATGAGAAGTCTTCCTCGTGAAACTCAAACATATTTATTACTTAGTCCAAACCACAGCACAGGCCAAACTCCAAGCAGACAGAAGGAAGGGCTCCCATTCCTAGCAGCTGTCTGCGTGTAACCTGTCTTTTATTGCAATGAACGAGTGAAAGAAGGAGGCAGTTTGTGCAAGAGCCAGCATTAAAGGCATTTAGGGGAGCAACATTTAGAAAAGTGGGCAGTGGCCAACAGCATGGTCAGAAAGTAAAACTTGTCAGCAAACATGCCTGGCAAATGTGTGTGCACAGCCATCATCCACTGTACTTTTATTTTTTAGGGAGAATCTGAGGACTGTTTTGGGAGCCAATTGAATCACAGGTAACTGCTCAAAAGGTTGATATACTGATATGTAAATGCCAAGCAGAGGAACTTGCACTTCCCAGGGATGTGGGGAGCTGGGAAATAGAACTTGGGAGGCTTTGGGGCAGTGAGGTGGGCGTGTGCCTGTGGAGGGACTGCCAGACAGTCTCCCCCTGCAGACTGCCTACCTGCAGGGAGCAGGGCCCAGGAGGAGCTCAGGGGGCAGAACGCCTGTCTGCTGTGGGGTGGCGTCCTGCTGAGTCCTGTCTCACATCAGCTCTGTCTGAGCCTGACCCATCTAGTACCACAGCACAATGCTTTATTTTCCCATTGAGATGCCTTCTCGAACCTCTGCAACCAATTCACGGTTCCAAAGCCTAGCTTCCCTCTGTACTGAAGGCTTAGCCTCCTTCATCCTGCAGCGACCACAAGCTGCTGGCTTACTTTTCAGGGATTTTGCATCTCAAGAGAACAGACCCCGGGCTTTGTCTCCCGCACCTCCAGGCCGGAAGCCCTGGGAGGGCAGCGCCCCTGTGGCTTCTTCCACCCTAGTAGTGGCCGGTGCACAGCAGACACCTGATCTCTAACAAAGTGATACCTACAGATCAGTATTGACAGACCCGTTCTGGCAGACCACGCTTATCTGGAAATGCATCCCAACCACGGCTTCTCTATCTCCTGCCTTAAATGCGTCTTTGGGAGTATTTACGATTGTGTGCGGTCCTGGCACGTGTGCCTGTGCTAGGGGCCTGCTTGCCCCTCTAGGGTCTCCCCTGAGATGTAGCGCTCTGCTCTCACACCTTTACAGGGCATCTGCCCCGGTGACCTGGAGAAGCCATGGCCTCTCATAGGGACTGCTGCATCTGGTAACCCCCCACCCCCAGTTCTCCGCACCCTAACTTAACCAGGCCGTGTAGACAAAAGCATTAAAAAATCTTTTTAATTCTCCCGGTGGCCGTGTACAGAGGGCTCCTGACGCAACCTCAGGTAATAAACAATGAGCCTCCACACAGGAGGAGGGCAGAGCTGGGAGCCTCACTCCAGCCAAGTCATCCTCAGTTTCCCCAGGGTGACGCCCCTTCACACCGGCCCTATCCCTAGCAGGCCGTGGGTCCGCCGTGATCCGCGGCCCTGGGAACCGCAGTGGGTCTGCACGCCGGACCGCCGTGCGCGTAGTGGGGGCGAGGTGACACGGCGGGGCTGCGGGCACCTGCGCGGTTGGGGTGCGTTGGGTAGCGGGCCGGGTGGGGGGGGTGAAGCAGGTCCACGGCGCGGCCCAAGTCTCGTCTCGCGGTGCTGGGCTCGGACCCGGGCGCCCGGCGCCGACAAAGGCGGGCGGGAGGAGGGGCTCGGAGGCGGGGACGCGCGGCCGGGAGGAGCGGAGCGCGCCGCGAGCGGGCGCCACCCGGCCGCTGTCCTTTGTGTGCGCGGCGCGGCGCCGGGCCGCCCGGTCCGGTCCCTTCGCAATGGCCACGCCGGCGGCCGTCAACCCTCCGGGTGAGTGTCGGGCGCGGGCCGGGAGGCGTCACCCTTCGCCCGGCTCCGGGGATCGCAAACCAGCGCCTGCTCGGAACCGAGGCCGGGCCGGGCCCCGCGGCCCCGACACCACCTTCGCCGCCCGTGCCTCGCGCCTCTTCCCGGGCCCGGATGTCCGCGGGTCCATCGTGGCGAACGTAGGGAAAAAGTTTGGGGCCGGATCAACAGGGTGGGATCGGGCTGTCCCCGCGCGGGTCCCGTGCGCCCGCACCACTGTCACCCATGTCCCGGGGAGCAGGAGCATCCCGTCCCGCCCTGTCCATCCATCGCCCGCGCTCTCGGTCCACCTGTCCCAAAGGGGCCCATTGGTTAGATTTTTGGAAATGGAGATTGATGCTGAAGTGGGAGAATGCTCACATGCTTTCCAAGTGTGGCCGGACATTCTCTTTTAGTTGGGAAAGTTCCCCGTCGCAGGCAGGGCTGCTGCAGCGTGTCCTGGAATGGGGTTGGTTTGACTCCCGCGGACAGGGACAGGGCGGGTTGCTGGGTTCCTGCAGGGGTGAGGAGGAACAGTGTAGAGGTCTGCCAGCTGGAAGGTCCGGGTCGGGGAGAAAGGCCCTGTCTCCAGGGGGAGGCAGTAGGTGATCAGCCACATGTCCAGCAGAGAGATTCATCGGAGAGCGAGGAGGGCAGGATCCTTTGCGTCTAAGTGGCCATGGGATACTTTGGGGCTGGACACTTCAGCAGGTCCTCACAGAGCCGAAGTGTTGAATACAAAGAGTGAGGTGCAAGGGGAACTGCAGGCCCAGCCGCCTGGGCTTGCTTGCTCCAAGCATGGACGGAGGTTGGAGGATGGTTCTGCAATTGGGGTGGAAGAGGGAACCGAGGGACCTGATGGGCAAGTTGTGTGGATGAACCAGGGGGCTTGAAGGACAAGCTAAGGACTGTGGACTTTCTCAGCCAGCGTTAAGGGTGAGTCCTCGGTGGTATTGAACGGGGAAGTCACACTGTCCTGCTTTTCTGGAAGGTTAGTTTGTCGGCTGCATCTAGGTAGCACGAAAAGAGGGAAGGTGAGAATGGAGGCAGGGAACAAGGTTGCACCGGGCCGGGTGGGAAGTCAGACTTGAGTAGTGGCTGGATTGCGGGGGAAGGCTGGCACTGCTGAGCCGCTGGAGGAGTGTCAACCTCGCACTGGTTAGATTTGGGGTGTGGGTGAAGGAGGCGGTCAGGGAGACTCACTCTTGGAGACAGAACCAGAGAGCCTGTGTGGTCCCCAGGAAGGAGGCCCAGGGAGAGAGGCGAGAGCCCAAAAGGGACAGACAAGGAGTCCGCTGTCAGGATCACTGGTGGAACACATGCGTTCAGTGCATGGCCAGCCAGCTTGCTTTGCTTCTGAAGCAATTTCAGCCCATCCTACTTCTTAGAAATCAATGGAAAATAGACGGACTAAAATGTAATGAAGTTAGAAAAAGCAAAGGACATTAAATGCAGATAGTTGAGTCTGATACAGGTTTGTACTGGGTAAAGGAGTACAGTCTGAGGTGATTTACACACTCCAGTGCCACTGTGTCAGCCCTGAACACTGCTTTGTCTGTAAGCTTCCCTGACTGTGTGGAGTAAAGACAGGCAGCTGTGGGGTGGCACTGAGCCCAGCGATGCCTGTGCCCAGGTTCCAGGGACCCACAGATGTAGCAGAGGGATCCTGTGTGTGGTTAGTAGCACCCGGCCAGCTTGACAGATCATACCTGGGTCTGCTCTCTGTTGAGCGTGGTCAAATGTTTTCCTAATTCCTTGAGATGGAACTTTTCAGTTATTCACGTCATGATTTCCTTCACTAGTCTCCTGTGATCATGTGCACATGTGTGTGGTGTTGTTCACGCCCCCCCAAGAGTAGAGTCTCTGACTTTGGGAGAAAGTGTTTATTCTTAAAGGATATAGCTAAAAAGATTTGACCAAAGAGAGATTCCAGATTCTGTGAGAAGTTAACAGCTGCAGGAGACACAGCACCCGAGGCAGCTACCCGCCTGCAGGAGCAGAAGTCACATGGCATTTCTTTGCACGCCTCTTTATCTAACCCCTGGCTTCTCCCGGATGCTGTCCCTTTGCACATTATGAGAGCTTGGTAAACACCACTGAATGGACTGGAGCCACCAGGGTTCACTTCTGTTGCTCTCCCTGCTCAGGTGCAAAGTCCACCTTCCGCTTCCCACCACCTGTTCCTCTTTTCACTGCCCACTGCAAGGCCATTGCTGTGACCCCAGGCGTGGTAGAGGCAGCACAGGCCTTGTGATGGCAGGTGAGGCTGGGGGCTTCCCACCCTCATGCCAGTTGGTTGACACAGGCTAGGTTCGGACTCTGTTCCTTCTAGGGGTCCTGTTTTGGATTAAAGTTACAATTCTGCAGGTATCTTGATGGAGGAGAGGTCTCTGGAGAAAGGAGGGTTTGGCTCCTGAATGTTTTTCTAGGGTTCCTGTCTCTGTAGTCCTGGGGAGTTCTGTGGCCCTGACACCTCCTGCTGCTGGGTTCCTATACTGATCACTAATACTGTTACATTGACTAATTCTTCTCCATTCTCTCTGATCAGGGATGATACACATCCTCTAGCTAGAGAACAGAGTTTTAGGGTTGTGTCATTGTTTTGGTACCTTTTGGGATAATATTTAAGCATATCTAATGTTTACACAAAAGTGGAGGTTGAGTTTGTTGGGTGCACCAAAGTGTCTTCAGCTGGTATGTACCATTAAAAGGGGGCTGTTTCCCAGCCGCGGTTTTTTTTTTTTTTTGTCTTTTGAGACAGGGTCTCACTACGAAGTTCCGGCTGGCCTTGAGCTCACTTTGTAGCCCAGGTTGGCGTCGAACTCGCAATGATCCTCCTGCCTCAGCCTCCCAAGTGCTGGGATTACAGCTGTGCACCACCATGCCCAGCTCCAGCTGTGGTTCTGTCTTGATATTTTGTGACTTAAGCATGGAGTCAGGTTCAAATTCAGACCAGTTATTAGGCAGTGTCATCATCTGTACATTCTCTGAAGTGAGTATTTGCAGAATAATTAATAACACTTGCACATTTTAGATAAATAAACAATATATTTTAAAAGATTTAGAATTTTTTTTTCAGATTGATTGTTATGCTTTTCTCCCTCCTTTAGGTTTCTTTGGCATTTTAATTGGGATTTTGATTATATAGACAGGGAGATTCTCTGGGCAGATGACTTGAGGTGAAGAGAAGTTTGCAGTGGTTCAACATGATATTGATTATCTTTGAAATGCCAAGCCTTCTGCAGGTTAGAGAGTAACATGAAGATGAGGGCAAACACTCCTTGACCTTGGGAGTTCGGAGCCTCATAGAGGAGGCACAAGTGGAAAAGATGGAGTGAAATGAATGTTGTCTAGTGTGTGAACAGTGCCATAGGAGGGACCCTGAGGTGGCATTGTGGGGAGGTAGTTTCTAAAACTGGGTCTTTTGAAGAGAGACATTTTGACCTATAGCAACTTTAGGAAGGATCATTTGAAGCTGGTGCTTTGGGCGGGGAGGGATCTATTTGTGAAGTGTGGGTTTCTGTCAAGCAGTGTTCTCCTTGGTGCTCTTGGGGACCCAGCTGGGCATCCAGGAGTGTGGTGCAGATTTAGAGCTTTAGAGAGGTGCATGCTGTGTGCATGGGGCACCTAAGCTAGCCTAATGTGGAATTCAGCCTAAATTCTTGTGATTACTAATTATGATGTGTCAACTGGACTTGAGTAAGAACTGCCTAGCAATTAGTTAAGCTCTAGCTTGACATTCAGGCTGCAGACGGAGGAGGGAAGTCTCACCCTGGATGTGGATGGCACAAACCAAGGGGTTTGTAGCCTGGATGGAATAAAAAGGGAACAGAGAAGTCTGCTCTTTTTCTTCAGAGTTGCTCTAGGCTTCACCATTGCTTTTGGACATTTGTTTCCAGTTTCCTTAGGCTTCCAGCATAGACTCTTCAGCCTACCCGGTTTCAGACAACAGACTCAGGGTCTGTGGGCCTTCAACCTTTGATTGGATCCTTGGGCCAGTGTGTAAAGAAGTTAAGCTGAATTCCATGTGCAGCTGGTCTGGATGTTCCAGTCCCTGAGACTGCCAGGTCAGAGGTGGAAGAATACCGAATGGCCACCTGCACAGCAGAGTGTCAGAGGATCCTGTAAATCTACTTGGTAAATCCTTTGTACAACAACACATATATTTTATATTAAATCCGTTTCTCTAGTGAGCCCTAACATACTTCTCTACACATTGTCCTTCATCGACTCTGTGAACTCATCTACTGCAAAATGCACCACTGTTTGTGTGCTTCTAAGGGAAAGACAGCTCTGACCCAATGCGGACATACTGTCTATTATGAAATACTCCTCAATTTTAGTGATGTTATAAAATACAAGCGTTGGAATCAGTAGAACACTGGCTTTAAGAAAAAGTTGACTTTACTGTCTGACCACCTACATCTATAATACATGGTTTCAAGAGGAAGAGAATAAGGGGGGAGGAGGGTGTAAGGAAGGAATGGGGGATGGGTGTGATCAAAGTGGATTGTATGCAGTAAGACCTAATATTCTGTAAAGTTAATAAACACTAAGAAAATATACTGAAAAAACACATGGTCTCCTTTTAAGTAAAGAAAACTATACAGTTTGCCCTTTATGCATGTGTCAGCGGATCCAGTAATGAGCTGATGGTCTCTGGGCTGCCACCAAGAGAGGAAGGGAAGGAAGAAGGACGAGAGGGAACGGTTGGGGGTGGGGAGGGGATCAAGAGGAGGAAGAGGAGGAGGAGGAGGAGGAGGAGAAGGGGGAAAGAAGAACGGAAAAAAAGAAAAAGAAAGGAGCGGTATCTGAAAAAGAGGTTTATTAATCCCCTCTGTGTGTGTGCGTGTGTGTGTGAGATTTTTCTTCTTGGAAAGGCTTTATTTTTAGAGTAGTTTAGGTTCACAGCAAATGAGAACAATGCCCAGCTTACCCATGCACCCCCTGTGCCCACAGCCTCCCTCTTTACCAATCTGCCCACCAGAGGGGCCTGCTTGTTACATTTGCTGAACCTGCACTGAATCTTCCCCTGCTAAAGTCGGTAGTTCCCTTTCAGGTCACTTGGTGTTGTACGTTCTATGGGTTTGGACCATGTACAGGCCATGTCCCCCATCTTAACATTGTACAGAGTAGTGCCGTCTGTTTATCTCTCCCCTCCCCAATCCTTGGCAACCACAGGTCCTTTGACTGTCCCCATGGTTTCACCTTTCCTGAAACATCCTACAGCTGGGCCCGCTGTGGTTGGATCTGGTTTGAGTGTGTCCCTTAGATGTCCCCAGTGTGGTGGCTCCTCTACGGCAGGGTCTGCTGGTGACCAGATGTGGTGGATTGACAACTGGGGGTCAACTTATAACACCCAGCTGAACTTTACTAGTGTGGTGCTGGATGTGGGAGGACCACCTGAGGATTGTTGCCAGCAGCATAAGAGGCAGAGAACTGGAAAAGAAGGGAGGCTATTGGGAGCTGAGAAGCGTTGGTTCTCTTGGAGGAGCTTGTCATGCTGGCTTTCCTGATGAACTCAACTGTTCTCATTGTCCAAGGAGCTCAGGACCTTGCTGGCACTGAGAATGGATTTGGTTCACTTTGGGGGAGCTCTGGTCCTCACTTTGAGCATTGCTTCCTGGCTCCGGAGGGGAAGATGGCGCACAGCTTAGTCTCCTGGAGAAGCTTGTCGCTTCGGCTTTCCTGATGGGAACTTGGCTTTCCTCATCATTGGAGGAGCTTGGCAAGTCTCTTCTGCTGAGGATGGCTATGGTACTTTTCAGGGGAGCTCTGGTTCTTACTTTGAGTGTCGCTTCTTGGCTTCAGTGCAGATCCCTCAGCCTGCTGGCACAGATCCTCCATCCTGCTGGCACAGACTTGCTAGTTTCCATCACTGACCTTTGGGCCTTCCCAGCATAGATCTGTGAAACAGGCCTGCCTGAGACATTGTTATGGGCTCTTGGCCTCCCGTTGGACTGGTGGGAGGCATTGTTATGGGCTCTAGGTCTTCAGCTGAACTCATGCAGGACAATATCGTGAGATCCAGGCCTTCAGCTGGAATTTTTTTTTCCTTTGCTTTTTAGTGTGCGGACAGATTTCCTGCACTCTTTGTATATGATTCTTTGGATGACTATTATAATCTTATAAAATATGTGTCCTGTATTATATTGTTTCCTCTTGCCAAACCCCCAAACTGTGACACCAGATCTTTGAGAGGAACCGTGCGTTTCTCCTGGGCCGCGTTCTTGCTCTTACGGGAAGTCCTGGGGAGGCAGATGCAGCCTGGCCCTTCTCCTGACTCTTGCTCCCCATCATCCTGGGTGGCTCTTTCTTCTTTCTCTCACAGGTCCCTGCCACTGTGATGCCACCTGCCATGAGTCCCTCACCAGAGCCAAGCCAACGCTTGTGCCAGGCTCTTAGACCTTGGTAACTGTGAGCTCAGTAAGCCCCCTTTTCATTATAGGTATGTAGCCTCAGGTGCTTTGTTGTGGCAACAGAAAATGGACCAATACAGAAACGTGTAATGCGGCACTTTTTCAGCTTGTCGCCTTCCCCTTAGTAATAAACATTTAAGTTTCCTCCTTGTCCTTTAATGCTTTGATAGCCCATTCTTTTCTGTGCTGAATAAAAATTCCATCCTCTGAATGTGCCACAGCTTACTTGTCCATCTCTTGAAGGGCATCTTGGTTGCTTCCAGCTTTTGGAAATCATAAATAAAGCTGCTATTGACCAATAGTGCTGGGCAAGTACTATGTGCTTGGTGTTGACCAGGGTTCTGGGGTTAAATAAACGCAATCGTACCACCATATTGTCATAAAAGAATCACACAGGTGTGGTAGTTACAAAATGCATTAATGATATGAAGAAATGATCCCCTGAGATAAAATAGCCAGGGGACTTCATTTAGGTGGGGTGACTGGCAAAGGCCACGTGAAGTCCTGTGGTCTCTTGGAGGAGATGACTTTTGAGCCATGCTCTAAGGAGTGGAGGGCAGGGCCTGGGGAAGCCCTGAGCAGCAGGTTTGGACAGCCAGAGAGGGCAGCATGGCCAGAGACAGCCCTCAAGGGCACAGGAGTGGGAAGGCAGAGATATGGCAGAGGCTGATGCACCATGGCCGCAGATCTTGGGTCCAGGGTTGCACTCTGATTCTAAAGGTGGTGGGAACCCATCCAAGGGTTTTGAGCCAGGGATAAAGACTGGGGTGTGCATTAGATGCCCCCTGGCTGCTGTGGGTGCCAGCTGGATGGTGCAGAGGTGGTGTCAGTGTAGGGAATAAAGGCAGCTGGAGTGGAGATGTGTACAGGGCAGGGGCGTCCTGCTGAATGACTCCTGGGCCCTGCCTGGTCCTAGTCCATCTTGCAATTGGGCAGGGCTACCCAGGCAGAGCCATCCTGACTGTGGTGAAGTGTTAGGAGAGGTGTCCTGACACAAGGGTGTGGAGGCAGTGGGGGGTTGGAGGTGGGAGTGGCCAGCTGGAGGCTTCAGTATTGGTCACTTGTGTGGAGGTGCCCATGATACACGTAAGGGGCATTGTCAGGAGGCTGGGCGATACATAGCCAGTGATATGGGTTGGGGACCTAACTGAAGAAGGATGTTGGACAGCCTTTCACTACATGTCATTTTGGGGGTGAGTTAGTTTACAGAATATAGAGCTTTTTTTTTTGCGGTACTGGGGATTGAACTCGGGACCTTGCGCTTGCCAGGCAGGCACTTATTCCACTGATCTATATTTATATCCCCAGCCCCCCAGAATATAGAGCTTTTGGACTAAACATCCTGGCTCCCAAGCAGTGCCTCCATGTCCTGTTTCATTACCTATTTCTACTGAGAGTCACAAAGAAACAAGGTCCTGGGGAGATGATTCTGCATCTTGCCAGGGCCATGAACTCATGAGTTTTCATACATACACCTGTGGTCTCTATCTGGCCTGGGACATGGGAAGGGCATGTCTGAGAGGTGAAGCTGCTCCCAGTGGTTTGAGTGGCCCTGTTGTGGACCATGTGGACTGGTGAGGCTGTGGGATGCTCCCTCTGAGGCTGGGGGCCTGAGATGTAGCAGTGCAGCTCTCAGGCTAGTTTATCCCTGAGAATCTTGGTTCCGTACAGGTTTCCTTTCTCATCTTAACCTGTTCCACTGAGGGCTTCCGTTGTTCATCTTCTTGGGACGGTGAATGGCTCCTGTCATTCCTTCGTACCCTGCTCCTCCCCACACCTTACCCCGTCCTGTGCACTTCCTTCTTGTCCTCCTGGATTCCGTGTGAACATTTCCTGAGGTAGGGAAACCTTCTGATGCCTTTATCCAGGTAATATGTGCCTGTACTGCCTCCCATTGGGCTGGGCTTGGCCCTTGCAGCATGTCTGCCCTCCTGGGCTGAGATGTGGGCTCTGTACCGTTGGGAGACACCTGGGATCCCGCCTGAATGGAAGCCCAAGAAGGCAGGGTGAGTGCCATCACTGTGGCAGCCGAGGCCTGCTGTGTCACTTCCATACAGTGGAGACACAGTGAGGTTTTGTTAATGAGTGAGTTTACAGATGTCTTACATTTTCATATGAAGTTAAATATCTGTGTTGAAAAAAAACATAAACCCTGTATTTGTGGGTCTCTGCAGCTGATTAGGTTAGAGCTGTTTTGTTTAGAGCCTGATTTTTCTTTCTTTTATGATTTTTGATATGAAAATTCTACCAGGATAATCCCTACTTAAGCCAGTTCCCCTAAACTTTGTAGTAAGGTAAGGGAGCCTTGTAACTCTCCCGGGAGGAGGGTGGCCAGACGGGTAGCCGTCTGAGGCTGGTCATAACAGAAGGTTCCTTGTTAACATCCTTAGGGTCCTATAAGGAGGTGACCTCCATGGTGGCTGCCCAGTTGCCTGCAGTGATAGATGTGAGATGCCAGTCTGGCTTTGGGTCTGCTGGTAGGATTGGGACTCAGGAAGGGAGCAACAAGGTCAGAGGGCGCATCCAGTGTCCTGGCTTGAACGTGCAGGCTCAAGAACTGTAAGCAGGGGCCCTCTGCTGAGAACCAGAGGCTTGGTGGCTGCCAAGACTATACAGTTAACCACTTTTCAGGCAAATCCTCAAAAATGCCAAAATGTTTACAAGTTCTTGCTTTTGTATGTTGTATGTTGCTTGTTGCTTAGAAACACAGGAGTCTTCTAATGCTTTGGTTGTGTTGCAAGAGCAGCCCAGGCAGAGCCGGGCTCTTTCATACCTGCTGGGGCTGGGGCTCTCTTCTCTGCGTCGGCTTTCCCCTAATGCAGCACAGTTGCTCATGGATGTAAAGATATGGAAAATACACAAAAGTTCTAAGAGTTTCACTCCCCACAGTGAACACTTGCATTATGTTTTTACAGACTTTTTTCCTAAGTATTGTATGTGAATGTATGTGTGCATGTACACACGTGTGTGTGTGTGTGTGTGTGTGTGTATAGTGTGTGTGTGTGTATAGTGTGTGTGTGTGTGTGTGTGTGTGTGTGTGTTGTATATGTAACACATACGTATATATACTTTGTATTAGTTACTTTTCTGTTGCTGGGAGAAAATACCTGACAGCCACAGTGTAAAGGAGGAGAGGGTTATTTTGTGGCTCACAGTTTTAGGTGATTCAGTCTGTGTGTGGTTGGCCGGCTGCCAGGCAGAAATAGCATGGTGGGGCACAGTTGCTCACCCATGGCAGCTAGGAAGCACCTGGGGCAGGAGCACACCTTCCAGGTCACACTCCAGTGACCAACTCCAGCCAGGCCCCAGCTCCTCGCAGTGTGCCCAGCTGTGACTTCAACATCAGCAGACCAGCTTATTGGTGAGTATAGTGCCCCCATGTTGAAACCACCTGAACATGTGAGAGTTTGGGGAACATTTTAGACCCAAACCATCATACCCTTTCTCCTTGGTGGTGTGCCATTCCCATTCCAAGGGTGCTCATTTTCAAGGCTGTGCAATGGCAGTTTTGTGACTGAGTCATAATGCATTCATTCAGCCTTGTATTTTGGCATGTAATAGTCAGTGTGCTTTCCCACTTGCCAGAACTATACACAATAGCGTAGTGAACACCCCTGCGTATGAATGAGTCTGCGATCTTTTTCTTAGGACATCTCCTTAGAAATGCAGTTGAATGGTCAGATGGGTTTATCTACTTCCACTTCACCTTGCTCTCCACAGAGGTGCAACTAGAGATCCAGAGAGGTCCCAAGACTCCCCGAAGTCCCTCTGTGTGTGAAGAGCCAGGCACAGCTCCCATGGGGCTCCTCTGTAGGCCTGTTCCTGTATTTTGTGCCTTCAGCCAGGTCTGGTGGTTGCTCCTGCATCCAACACAAATATAGGAGGTGTTAATGATGGAGGGTGACATTGTTCCAGAGCTGAAACCCAGCTCCTGGAGATCCAGGCCTCAGGGAGACAGAAAGGCCATGGGACTTGCTGGTAGCTGAGGGAACAGGTGGGGC
Organism: Dinomys branickii; assembly: GCA_004027595.1. Taxonomy (NCBI): domain Eukaryota; kingdom Metazoa; phylum Chordata; class Mammalia; order Rodentia; family Dinomyidae; genus Dinomys; species Dinomys branickii. Next base: position 35,963 of record PVLD010015725.1, read on the forward strand.
CAAAGGTGAGGAAGCCCCCAGCCCCCAGAGGGACCCTGCAGTGAGTGACCACTTGTCCTTAAGTTCTCTCTGCCTGGTAAGTCAGGCAGCTTTTACTCTGTTCTTGCCTGGATCTTTGAATCTCCCTAAGCAGCTAAGGGAAATAGCCAGTGAAATTGTTTGGGATCAGAAGGAGGTGGGAATATCTGTGATTGGCTGTGTAGACTTTGGTAGATGCCCTCAGTGTCAGGCTTTGAAGCACTGTCTTGGTTACTTTTCTCTCATTGCTGAGAAAAAATACCTGACACCCAAAATGAAGGAAGGAAAGGTTTATTTAGCTCACAGTTTGTGGAGGTTTCAGTCCATGCATGGCTGGCTCCAAGGCAGGGTGGCACATGGCAGAGGGCAACAGTTCATGGCAGCGGAGGATAGCAAAAGCAACAAGAGCAAAAGGGAGGAGGGGCAGCTGGAAGAGCAGCCTCTTCCCCTCCCTTACATTGTATGCAGACTACTCACAGCAGGGCAGGGGTAGCACTCACACCCATAATTCCAGCATTGGATCATGAATCAATCATAAACTCTAGAAGCCTGCCCCATAACTGCATGAGGCTTTCAGGGTACATGCAGATACAAACCATAACAGGCACCCAGCAGGAAGACTGAAGTTAATTGGCACCCCAATTTTTTCTTTCCTAGGACAGCATCTTTCTTGAGTAGTTCTCCAAGTTGGGCACTACTGAGACCAGGGCTGGGGTCACCAATGTCCATGTGGTGCTCCTCAGCAGGGACTTTTGTCAGGAGATGCTTATAGTCATCACGGCTCTGGGGATGGCAGGCTGCTGACCTCTGCAAATAGTGGTGGGGATGCGGCTAGACACACCATGGTGCCCAAGGCAGTCCCTTGCAACAGTCATCTAGCCCCACATACACTGAGCTGAGGTTGATGAGTGCTGATCAATGGGGACAAAAACCTCTTGTGGGTCTTGGGACAGTGGCCACTGGAAAAGAACTCAGGAGTCCCATCAGGGCAGATGGCCCCCCAAAGGACAAGAGGGATGGCCCCATAAAACATGTCAAGAAAACATGACCACATTAAGAGCAGGGTGATGCTTTGCAGGTTATTATGAAATCTTGAAGTCAATTTAAATGCGAAGTAACAAAACTGCAAGAAGTTTTTCTTTTATTTTTAGAACAACATTGATGTTTCTATCACATCAGCAGTTTGAAATGAGGCATAGTCTGGAATCATTTGCCATAATTTGATATGCCTGATGGGTTCCAAGTCCCCCAAAGAATAAAATGAATGGATGTGATCAAGGACCACAGCTGTGTTCTCTGTTTTGTTCAGAAACATTTCACACCGGAAAATGTCCAATTCTGTGCAGCCGCCCTCCTAGAGCACAGCTCCTATTCCCTACACGATGACGGGTACTGTGTTTGGTGCTGGAGGATAGTACGGTGCAGATGAAACAGGTTGGCTACGTGTGGTGGGAGTTCAGCCAGCCCCCAACACAGCGGGGCTGGGACTGTTTATGTAAATGTATGCAAATAGTGCAGCTTCTGTGAGCAGAGGGGTTGTGGCCATCTCTAGTCCTTCCCTGAGGCCTGGAGGAGCAGCTCAGGAGCATGCTTGGGCAGGGAGCCCAGCCTGGTGTGTGCCTTTTCCTCAGCATTGCAAGCAGCAGTTCCTTGCTGGGTCTGTGGCTCTGACGGATTCTGCAATTCTTGCATCTTTCCCTTTATTTCTCCTCCTGGTTCCCCCTGGGTAGTAAATGGCACCACTCTTCATTCACTGGCCCAATCCAGACATTAATTATTTTAATTGCCTATCCACCTAATTAAACAAATATTAATTGAATGCCAACTGTGTGCTCACAGTGGTGTGCAAACCCAGGCATGGTTTCTGCTTTCACGGAGCCTTTACTGCGTGGTATTACAGTCAGCTGTTTATTAAATAATCGCCTGCATGAGGATTTCATTAAAATAAGTACTAAGAGGGAAGGAGTCCTTGTTTACAAATGCAACGGGAAACTGTTGAAGTGTGTGGGGGTAGGGCATGTTGTGATCAGAGGTGCATTTTGAAGAGATCTCTCTCTGGCTGTGGAGGAGAGGATACTACTGGGTGGCTGCGGGCAGATCCGGAGGGGAAATGTGCTGCAGGCATCTAGGTGAGGAAACGTGGAGACCTGGCCCAGGGGCATGTGGAGAGAACTGAATGGAACCTGAGATGTATAGGAGGAAAAGCAGAACTAACAGAATGGTGATGGCGGGATGTAGGAGATGAGGCAGGAGTGACCAGGCTCCTGACACAGCCCAGCTGCTGGGTGACGAAAGGGTGCTGTTCCCCTGTTAGGGATCAGAGCTAGAATGTCCTCCAAAGTCTCACCCATCCAGAGGTGGGGCTTTTGGAGTGTGATTGTTTTATGGGGTGCAGTACTCACCAGTGGACTAATGCGTTGATGAACTCACAGCTGAATGCCCCGTTAGGAGGCGGCACCTGGTGGGAGAGGTGTGTCACGGAGCAGGCCTTTAGCGGATGGGTCTGCCTCCCTGGTTCCTCCCCTCTGCTACCTGGCTGCCGTGAGGTGAACTGCATCGTTCCATCATGCCCTCCACCATGTTTCTGCACTGGAGCCAGGTGATAGGGACTTCATCCCCCGAACCAAATTAAACTCGCCCTCTTTCAGGTTGTGGGTGTTGGGTGTTGCAGTGAGAAGGCTGACAGATACACCCCCATGGAGGACGCTGGGTGTGGAAGTCCAGGTGTTGGGGCTGTGTTGGTGGGTTGGGGAGGCTGCGTGTCTGGGGCGCATGGAGGGGAAAGCACCTTGAGTTCAGAGTTGGGAATTTGTCAATTACTTCCTTTATCCTTAGATTCAGAACTTTACCCCTCTCTGCACTGTCCTCCACTCCTTCCCAACTGGTGCTTATTAAATTCCTGAGTGAATTGGTCTCCAAGTTCCCCAGATCCTGAAGCAATGGGAAGAGTTATGTCCACCACCGAGTTTTAGTTTTTGGTAACTTTTCATGCTGACATAAATTCAGGCCTAATGAGAAGTTGTGGGAAAGTGCAGAGAACCCCTGCATGCTCTCCAGATCTCCAGTTAACGTTCACTGTTCACGGACTGTGTCAGCTTCTGTCCAGTCCCTTACCGTCTGAGAATAGCAGAAGATACAGTGCACTTTTAACTCTAAACCCTTCAGTGTGTACGTAACAGCTAAGGCATTCTTCTACGACATCTGGCCAAAACCAGGATGTTGGAGTTAACATAAAGCAGTATCTAATCCAGAGACTTCAATCACATTTCATTAGTTGTTCCTTCTAACACAAAGGTTATTTTCTGATCCAGGCTTTAATCCAGGACTATACAACACATTAAGTTGTGATGTTTCCTTTAATTCTGAAATAATTTCTCAGTCTCTTTTGGTTTGTCTTTCATGACCTTAGTATTTCTACCAAGTACACTTACTTTGAAGAATGTCCCTGACTTTGGTTTTGCTTGAGTTTGGCTCACAATTACGATAAGGTTTTGCTTTTTTTACACTTACTCTTAGCCAAAAGGCTGAGAAGCGATGGTTTTGCTTTTTTAAAAATAAAATTTAATTTTTTAAAAGCAGGAATATCACAGAATGCCGTTGTATCACATGATAACTTTTTAAAGTCATTTAAAAGCAAATCTCTCAGTGGGTGACATCAAGTTTGTGTGCAGACCAGGCTAAGGAAAAGATAATTCATCAGTGGTTTAAAATGTCTGTCCTGCATCCTGGAAGACCTCTTCCTTGTGTTATGTGAACAATGTGTAGGCAGGACCACATGCTTCTTGTGGAATACAGGTCCCAAGGGATTTTTTAAAAAGACTATAGGGTTAATACTTTCCCAAACCAAATATCAATTTCATTTGACAAATAAAATAATTATAAGCCAACTGTGAAAGATTATCATATCTCTAATAAAGTCAATGGAGAGTTGAAGTGTTTAATTACCAACTTTCTTGACATACAAATTGAAAAGCTTTTCAGGTAAGTTGCTCATGTGGAATGCCTGGAACACACTGCAATTAACAATTGGATCTTCATTCAAATAGTAATTACCATGTGATTTGTCCCCTTCTTGGTTGCTGGTGTGTACCCAGGTTTAGATGTGAATTTGCATTTATTTTAGGAAGTTAATTTACTACTTCCTTTAAGTTTCTTTCAAAAACAGTTTTACTCTGCTTCATCAAAAAAGACATGAGTGAAGCATGTGGGCTAGCTGGCACTGTGGCACGGTGGACCTGGTGGCTGAGGTTCATGGGCTGCCCGGCACCCTCTTCTCGTCTCTGCTTCCTGTGTGTAGGATGGGCTGATCACAGCCTCACTTCATTTGTGACAGTTTGGATCTTGAATGTTCCCAAAGGCCATGTGTTGAAGGCTTAGACATGAGTCTGTGGTACTGTTGTGATGTGGCAGAACTTTTAGGGGTGAGGCATCCTGAGAGGGAGGTGGGTCATTGGGGGCATGCCTTTGAGGGACCACTGTGGCTCTAGTCTACTGTCATCTCTTTGCTTCATGATGGCTGAGGTGAGAAGTTCTACCATGTGATCCCCGCTGTGACATATTATGCCACCACAGGCACCTAAACCAACCAGACAGCCATGTACTGAACCTCTGAAACTGTGATCCAAAATCAGCCACTCCCCCTTACCTCAGTTTCCTCAGGTGTTTTCTTACTGAAAGTGACAGGTGGCAGAGGGTGAGGATCAGATGTCACCTGGCACACGCAGGTGCTCTGAAACTCCTTCCTTTGCTCGACATCCTTTGTGGTGCTGTGAAATGCCTGCTGGGTCTGAAATCAAAGAGCCAGGAGTGTGCTGAAGGAGGCATCTGTAAAACCTGAGCCTGTCTTCCGCAGCCCTCAGGATATTGCAGGATCATCAGCTGCCCTTTTTGGGTATTTCTTCCGCTGCCCACCTCTGTGGTCCCTGCTTTGCACCTCATAGTCCTGGGAAGAAGGGCACCCACAGCCTTGCTATAGACCTTTGCCCTGCTGCTTGACTGGCTGTGGGGCTATGAAGTCTTCTTTGTCTGCTGGATGGGCCTTCTGTCCTGGTGCCTGTGGCCAGTCCAGAGAGCAGTACACTGGCCACCTCTCCTGCTCTCTGCTGTCTTCACAGGCTGAGGGCAGTGTCCTGTCACTCAGGAAGTGTCCCTTTCATGCCCTGGACAGACCAGGGTGGGGTCTGGCCACCACAGCTCCTCCCTTGGTGCTCCAGACCTGCCCTCACACCTGGCAGTTGCTTCTGAGGCCACTTGGTGCCCCTTCTTCCTCTCCCTCCACACTGGACCTGCTGAACCTCGGCTAGGTCCAGACCAGCAAGTTTTTTTAACACTTGTGAGCAGACCAGGAATTGGGACATGTGCCTTTTGGTTTAAGTTTTATTTGTTCTCATTCATCCAGTTTATGAACTGTGCTTTTAATTAATCTAAGAGGTTGATGGGCTGGAAAGAAGGACCAGCAGTGCCTTCCTGCATTTATCATTTCCCAGAGTATGGCTTCTCTCCAGTCTTCCACCCAGAGCTCTACACTGAAACCCTTTTGCAGGATGTGGGATCTGTGATGTCTGATGCCATTAGGTGGCACGTGTAGCAGGTGTGTCAGGAATTCTCCAATTTGACTGTGCTTAGATCACTAAGAGGGCTTGTAAACACAGACGCAGTCGAGAGTTAACACAGCTGCCTCACCACAGAGCTCCCTAGTTGGGCGGTGGAGGTGCATGGGGCTTGTGTTTCCAACACATCCCAAGGTGCTGCTGCCGCCCTGGGGCAGAACCACACTGCAGATACCGAGGCAGGTGGCCCCCAGCCAGGTTGGCCTCCACAGTGGAAGTCAGCTTTGCATCCCTGTGACTGAATCCCTGAGAAAATCAACTGAAAGGCAGAAAGGCTTACTTAGGCTCATGGTTCCAGAGGGTCCAGTCCATGGTCAAAGTCTGTTGCTTGGGTCTGTGTCGAGGCAGCAGCATCCTGGCAGAAGGAAAGCCATTCCCCTCATGGTAGCCAGGAAGCTGAGACTGGAGAAAGAGCCTGAGAGGGACAACATGTGGTCCCCAAGGTCACACCTCATGATCCACTCCTTTCAATTAGACCCTAATCCTAAATTTTCATCACCTCCTGATAATGCCATCAAATCATGATCTCACCGATGGATTCATTCACTGATATGGTTAGACCCTTCTGATTCAGTTACCCTCCAAAAGCTTTACCTAAGAACACATGAAACTTCCATCTAAACCATAGCAACAGCCACTGGGCTGGGGATGTGGCTCAGTGATAGAGCTCCTGCCTTGCATGCACAGGGCCCTGGGTTTGATCCCTAGCACCATAAAACAAAAACAACAAAAAATCAACAGCCACTCACTTGTCACTTGGCTCGAGGTGTCAGTGCTCATGAGCTCATGGGTCCACAGGATGGTTGGGCTCATTAGCCCATTTCACAGGTGTCTTGGTTATTTTTGTTGTTGTTGTTGCTGAGACAAAATATCTAACGGCCAAAATGAAGGAAGGAAAGGTTTATTTAGCTTATAGTTTGTGGAGGCTTTAGTCTATATTTGGCTGGTTTAGAGGCAGAGTGGCACAAGGCAGAGGGCAAACTGTTTAGGGCAGCAGAGCACAGCAAAAACAACCAGAGCAAAAGGGAGGAATGGCTGCAAGCACCCTCCTTTTCTCCCCTACATTGTAAACAACCTACCCCCACCCATACCCAGGTGTGTAGCTCTCACATAAATCTCCATGCCCTCCTCTTTTATAGGCTCAGGATGTTTATAAAGTAAGCACCCCAGCTTCCTTCTGAGTCACTGAGCTAAACTTCTAGATTCCCCAAGTTGACACAATGTATCAACCATAACATTCCACCCCTTGTCAACTTGGGAATCAGACACATTTTTTTGAATCAGTGTTTAGATATAAAGACATGTTTATATTAGAACTATAACATTTTGTTTTTATATAAATGAAAATTTATATAAAAGTTAAACACTGTTAACATTTAAAGGCACAAAATAAACATTATCATTTTAAAAGGCACCAATAGGGTAATATAGAGCATTGGGACTAAAGCAAGTCTAAAATTTAGCAGGGCTAACATTGTGTCTTGTAATTTTATATTTAGCAACTGAAGCAACTTGTGGCATATTGTAAGTTTTAAAGGGCTTGTGTGAATCTACCCCTATGGCACTTTTGGTGGTTATAGCCTCTACAGCTTTTTTTTTTTAGGTCTGTTTTGTTTTTTAGTTGTAGCTTTTTTTAGATGATTTATGCTCTTGTCTTTTTTAAACTTTTGAGGTCTCTACGGCACCTTTTGTCTCACATTTATAGCCTTATATATTGTCCTCTCAGGGGCACACTGCCTGGCCTCCCAGGCCTTTTGAAATCTGGGTGGAAGCCTCTTTAACCTCAGAACTCTTGCTTTTTTTTTTTTTTTTGCATCTAAAGCCAGGGCCACGTGGATGATGACAAGGTTTGTTGTCACCTGGAGCAGTAGCCAAATTTTTTTTTTTTGGCCATAGGGGTTGAGTGTCTGGATGGCTGGGCACACTGAATCTAATGCTGAGGAGTAAATTTTTTATGTCATCTCCATTTTGGAACCTGGTGCGGCCGCTACCACCCATTTTGGAACATGGCACTCTTTGGCTTTTTTTCTAAGGCAAGGTCTCTCACCTTTATAGTTTTGAGACTGTAGAAGGTGGAGACTTGGTGCTTGTGATGCCCTCAGGCCATCTTTTTGTTTTTTTAGAGCAATAGAGATCACCTCAGCTTTATCTTTGCAGTCTAGAGCTTTATTGGAGCTTTTTTTTTTGGCTAGACTCACAGCATTTTAAATTATCCTGTTGGGCTCTTTGCTCTTGATTGTTAATATAAATTTGGCTAAAAGCCTCCAACAATAGCCATGCCATTGCCCCACCATTTGACTTCCTTGAAATTTTTTTTTGCCAGATTAATCAGTTTGCTGCTGCCCTTAATCTCAGTCTTAGGCAAAGTCTCTGGACACGAGCAAAATGTAGACAAAACTTTTTGCCAAGCCATAGCATACATGATCTGGAGTCCAACAACCAGTGAAGTCCTTCCCAACAGAAACCTCCTGAACCTGGTCCTTACAGGCAGGATTTTCATCAGCGTTCTGGTCTTCTGAGCTCTGACCAGACATCTCCAAACCTTTTTAAACTCTTTCCACAAGCAATTTCCAAAGGCTCTTAAACCACATGTTTAGGTATAGTCACAGCAACAGCCCCACTCCCGGTACCAAATTTTGTCTTGGTTATTTTTTTTTCATTGCTGAGACAAAATACCCAACGCCCAAAATGAAGGAAGGAAAGGTTTATTTAGCTTACAGTTTGTGGAGGTTTTAGTCTATATTTGGCTGGTTTAGAGGCAGAGTGGTGCAAGGCAGAGGGCAAACTGTTCAGGGCAGCAGAGCACAGCAAAAACAACCAGGGCAAAAGGCAAGAATCGCTGCAAGTGGCCTCCTTTTCTCCCCTACATTGTAAACAACCTACCCCCACCCCCACCCAGGGGTTGTGAACCTCTCACCGCAATCTCCATGCCCTCCTCTTCCACAGGCTCAGGATGTTTACAAAGTAAGCACCCCAGCTTCTTTCTGAGTCACTCAGCTAAACTTCTAGATTCCCCAAGTTGACACAATGTATCAACCATAACAGGTGAAGAAATGGAGGCAGATAGTGGGCTGAGGCTTGGAACCTATTTCCTGGTCACAAGTATGCTTCTCTCTACCATCCCTCTGGCTTCCCTGGACAGCTGGGGGAAATGTGAACCAGAGTGTCAGCTGCCTTCTGGGCCTCATCCTGGCTGTGGCTGGGTTGGGATGGTCTGGCCTTGTGCTCCTGAACACCCTTCTTTCCTCTTTGGGCTTCATTTTTTCTTCTGTAACATAAAGGGTTGGGCACAAAAGCATCTCGGATGTGATGCGATCCTGAGAGGTCCCAAGAGATAAAGGTGAGTAGACATAGGGAATTTGGGAGGTTTGGGGGAGGTAAACTTAGGTGACACCTTGGGGCGCTCTGCGGTGGAATTCAGGGTTGAGCTCTTACCAGAAGGTCTTATAATAAGAGGTTGAGTAGGAGGAGCCTGGAGGAGATGCTAACCAACTGCATCTGCTTGTGGAGAATGCATACCCCCCGTCCCAACCCCATTCACCCCTCTTTCTCAGTCTCCTCATTCTTGCACTAGAGAGAGCATTCTGGATCTGCTTCTGAACTCTGCTTCCATCACGGTGCCTTCTTAGTTGAACAAATCTGATGCAGGTATATGTAAAAATGAAGATGCGTTGAGTGCGTGTGAACACAGATTACTGACAGAGGAAGAATCCACTGCAGTGGTGACTTACCTGACCAGGCATAGCCCGTGACTTGGGATGGTGGGACTGTCACATTGCTGAGACAGAAGCCGTTTCTGCCACTGCGCAACTACCATAACCTTTCTGGACCTCACTTTCCACGACTGTATAATAGTAAAAGAACAAAGTCAGTACCCTCCCTCCCTGAGGAGGCCGCAGTGGAAGTGAGGCGAGAAGTAAATAAGATGAAGGCCTGAGATGTGTAGGCAGCGCCAGGTGAGGGCTGGGCAGACACGAGTCAAGAATGAATGCTCTGTGCTGGACGGGAGTGGCTTAGATTGTCTTCAGTCACAGATGCTTTATTTTCTAAAGGGAAGATAAGCTGGGTGTGGTGGCACAGGTCTCTGATCCCAGTGCTGTGGGAGGCTGAGGCCGGAGAATCTCATGATTGAGCTCAGCCAGAGCTATTTAGTGACTTAGACCCTTCAGAATTAACCTGGGTCTGAGCAACTGATTTGAAGGTGACAATATGCAATGGAATTGCAATGGTGAACTCCTACCATCTTGTCTAGTGAAGCTCTGTATTATCTCTAATGTTTTATAGATGAATTATTTTCTTATTCTCTTTAATGGTTTGAGCAGTCTTTTATTCTGACATCTGGTAATCTGAGCAATGTAGTTGAGGATATGTAATGTAATAAACACTGTTAATTCGTATTATTTTGTGTTGAGACCCTGTATCACTTTGAATGTTCTTCCTTTGATTTGTTTATGTTTGTGATACTGGTATGCTGCTACTGTTCTATTTTTTTTGTTTTGTTTTGTTTTTTTGTTTCTCATTTACTACTCTCTTTAAAATTAAAAAAAAAAAAGAACCTAGTGTGGGGAGCTGTGCCTAAGTGCGAAGTCCCTGGGTTTATTTTCCAGCACAAGAAAACAAAAAAGGGAAGGTAAAGAAAAACACTTATTTGCCCCCCACCGTGGTTCAAGTATCAGGGAAAGTTTTCTAACTTTCCATAAGTAAAGGCCCAGTCCTCAGCTGTCAGAGGCGCAGCAGACGCCCGAGCCTTTCGCTTTCCAGGCTGATGGCGATCAGAGGAACTTTGGGTGGTGCCGCCCTCCACAGGCTGGAATTTGGTTGTCACACTGTGCCTCCTCCTGTGAGGGTTTAGAGGGGTCCAAGGTCCGTTTGGCAGCAAATGCGCTGTCTGAGCCTCTGCCCACCTGCTTGCATCAAGATCTGTGGATCCTAAACCTGTGACGCAGGGTTCATCCCTTGACTTTACATCCCCACTCTGTCAAGAGTGGCCCTGGACTCAGGCTCCATCCGAAGGCAGCCTGGATCCTGTGTTTCACCTTTCTCAGCTTACTCTCACTTTGCTGCAATACAGTGAAGAAACGGCCTGAGATTGTGCGGGGGAGAAGCATTTTATAAATTCTGGCCTGTCTGACATTGTCTTTGTGTTGCCCTGCTCTGCCCGGTTGCCAGGTGGCTGTGGATGCCAGGCTGCAGACTGGTGCCCGTGGGTGTGCTGAGTGCATCTCTTGTGCCTGGGCATCTCGTGTCTCCAGTGGAGGTTGGGGGCCATGGGACCCTTCCCTTAGGTGATGCCCCCACCCCAGCGCTAGGACCTTCTATGCCTCACAGCCTCTCTGTTCTCGTCTCTTTGTCTTTGTTACGCTGGGCACTCAGCGGACCTTTCAACCTGGAAAGTCTGACTTTCAGAGTTGAATCATTTTAGAAAGTAAATTCTTCTTTCTAGAGAGAGTCCTCAGCCCTGTCGGCTGGGCTTCCTGGGGTGACCTCCCTCTCCCAGCTTTCCTCTCATTCCTCCTCGGAGGCCCTCGGTTACTTCTGAGAGTCCAGCTTTGAAGAAAGCGCTCTTCCAACCTCTTTCCCCAGGCCTGGCTTTATTCGTGTCAGGTGGTAGAGCTCTTCGCTGTCCTCAGCGGGAGTTGGCAGAGAGGGGAGGTGAAATCTTATTCCTGTGTTGTTTTCGACCGGGAAAATGGTTTTTATTTTTTTTATTTTTATTTTTTTTATTTAAAAAAAATAAAAGTACAAAAACATATTGACAAACAGAACCAATTAGCATAAAAAATAGTACAATCACAACTAATCTATAGACAAGGTGATATGATCTCAACAGTGGTTATTGCTTTATCCATTGATATCTTCGAAGTGTAAATATATAAACCCATATACAGACATGCAAATTTAGTCAGACAATTAATCCTCTCAACAACAGAAAAAACACAAAAACCAAAAATCCAAAGACAAAA
>PVLD010015726.1:0-47529 GCA_004027595.1 Dinomys branickii
AAGACAAAAATGTATGTATGTATATATGAATATACATATATGCAGGAGGGCTAACATGGTTCTACTATTGTATTATATCACTTAATGCTAAGCAATAATCGATGATGGGTTATTTGATCAATCTTGTATGTCTGTATGTGTTATCCTGAACACACACTTTGAAGAAATCAATATGTAAAGCAGCAACTATTGGTGTTTTTTTGTTGTTGTTGTTGTTGCTGTTTGCCTGTTTTGTTTTTTGTCTTTGGATTTTTGGTTTTTGTGTTTTTTCTGTTGTTGAGAGGATTAATTGTCTGACTAAATTTGCATGTCTGTATATGGGTTCATATATTTACACCTCGAAGGTATCAATGGATAAAGCAATAACCACTGTTGAGACCATATCACCTTGTCTATAGATTAGTTGTGACTGTACTATTTTTTATGCTAATTGGTGTCTGTTTGTCAATATGTTTTTGTACTTTTATTTTTTTAAATAAAAAAAGAATTCTTCATTGTGAAAAAAGGATATAAAATATTAGATATAAATATAAATTTTCTTTTCTTGAAATAGAAACACAACAGATATTACAAAGGTGATAAAATACAAAAGAAAAATACTATAACAACCTCCGAGACATTACTGAACTTACTACAAATGCACTAAAATGATAACATTGCCATGAGTTTAAGATCAATATTATAAAATGCAGAGGTACCTAAACAGTTGAATAGAGTGGCAGAAGAAAATGTAAGGGATGTTGGAATGGCAGTGTTTGAAGACATAATCAATGCAGTCTTTTGACATATGAACGAAAATGAAATGTGCTATTATATGACACTTGATCTAAATATAAAAGGTAAGTAGTATGTACGTGTACTTAAGTTCATGTTTTATCTTATTTTACTGCCATATCTAGATACCCAAGTCTTGATAATTGATAAAGAATAGAAATCACTTTAACTTACAGTTCTGGAAGCTGGAAGTCCAATATCATAGTTTGTACAATATTCATCACCTGGTAAGAGATTTCTTGCACCATAGCATGCTGGGAAACATCACATGACAAGACACAGCAAATCTAATTTTGGTCTCTTTCCATCTTCCTATAAAAGCCACTAAGCCATTTTGGGTACTGCCCCATTACCTCCTATAATCCTGAGTACTTAACAAAGATCCCACTTTTAAATTCAAATATAAATTTGGATGTTAAATTTCTAACTAAGATTGTGAGTAATTGACTAAAGATATATTACTTCCTCATGTAGAAAACTTCATAAAATAATGTTATAACAAAAAAGGATGCCAATTTACAAAACGAAAAAAAGTTAACTTTTCTCTAAATAACAATAAACTAGCCATTTGCAGGAACATGAGATACACCTTGAGGCCATCATTTTAAGTGAAATAAGTCAGATGCACAAGTTTAAATATAGCATGATTTCTTTTGTATGAGAAACTCAAAATGTTATAATTGGAAATAGGCAGATAGATCTTTGGCAGGAGAGAGAGGGGTCAAGAGATTGAGAGGCAAAAGAGGGAGCTCAGTGGGGTTAAGAAGGTAAGATGTGCTATGTGTACAACCCAACTCACTAAGATAAACATAGTGTTTATGTTTTGCAGACATTTACTAATAAAATACAATTAGTTCAGATCAAAGAAGAGAAATTGTATGTTTTTAGCCAGTGAACGCTGTGGGAAAGCACTAGCAAACAGCTCATACTTGAAGGGAAAACTGAGGCTTTATCTTGAGCTACATAATTATCAAGAGAGGCATCAAAAAGCATTGTTATATACTAAATAAAAAACCTAATACTTAGAGTCTTTTTCAGCATAAATAATTAATAATAATAGTGAAATTGGACAAGTATAGATTTATAGATATCAAATTCAAGACTGGAACTGTAGAAACAGGTGTGGTGGTGCATGCATGTAGTCTCAGGATTTGGGAGGCTGAGGCAGGAAGAGGGTGGCAAGTTCGAGACCAGCCTGTGTTGCAAAGTGAGTTCACAGCCAGCCTGAACTGCCTAGTGAGATACTGTCTCAAAAAGACAAAAGAAAAAGAATAACAAAATAACAACATAGACAAAAACAAAATAAAGCAAACAAAATGAAAATTGTTCCTTTTTCAATTTTTTGTTCTCTTTAATGGTTTGATCAATCTTGCAATCTTATATCTGGTAATCAGAGCAACTTCATTGAGATAACAATATACACTATTATTTTAAATAATTGAATTGCCATTGCATTTTTAGAATTATCTGAAAGTTAAGAGTAAATAAGATGAAATTTAACTCGCATCTGTGAGAGTAATAGAAAGCTTAAACTCACTAGCACGATATTTTATAACGCAATTGTGTTAAAAGGAGGCCAATTTAGATAATGACATTAGTATCAACACAAGGCTGCCATCACTAAAATGCTCATATGACCTTGCTAGAGGGCATATCTCCAAATTAAGTGCAGAATCTTGATATTTAAAACCAACTATTGCAGGCAACCCCTTCGGGAACCTCTTGTCTCTCAGGAACTATTCATACCCTTCATTTCTATTTCCCCCCAAATTTTCCTACTCAAAAATAAATAAACCCTCCAAAATTGCTTATCTAGGACAGCAGTTATATATTATGATTGGAGGAACAGCTTTCCCTTCTAACCTGGCTTGACATGAGTGAGAAACAGGAAGGTGGTACAACAGGAATAATCCCATAGCACAATCATTTGCGGGATTGGGAGGACGGGCTGTGGTAAGAGAACCGCATTGCCCTGTAAGAACCTACAAGTAGCAGGTTGTTTTTGTCTGGTAGAAATGAAGTCTGTGAGACTGTTCTCAAAGGACATTCTCATTCAATAAAGCAAAGCCCTCTCATACTTTTTGTTTGAAAACACATTTTGAGTTTTCTCTTTCAATGTAATAGTTTGTCCTTTATGCTATGAGTAATTTTACTGTAGTATGACACGGGTCCTCTCAATAAAATGTTTCAGGAATTAATTACACCACTCAAATACCAGCTATGCGATCTGTAAAATGGATGCAGAAGAGGAAAAAGCAATAGCGAATCAATGATAACAGTCATTCTTACTCCATGTCTTGGTATTTTTTAAATATATAAAATTATTCAATGTACCATGTAACTTTTGTGAAACTTCAGTGTGAAATAGGCATACAGAATCTCAAGAGACATGTCAAAACTAAAGGAATAATCTGTACTACCTGACCTGTGAAAAGAATAGCATATGAGAAACAAAAAAATGAAGAAAAATTACTTTGAGGTAGCACAAGAGATTCACTATGTGATATGAAAACACTTAAAAATAATTTTAACAAATTTGCAAGATTACTTGAAGTTGAAGAACACTTCAACAAACGTATTGATATCAACAACTGTAAGGGCAACCAGGATCTTAGAATTAGCAGTTATCAATATTAATACAGATTAATGAATTTAGGTTATTCCAGAGCTATGAAATAACCCACTGGAAGTAAAATCAATTATCATTCTACTTTAAATGCAAAATAAGACGCAGGCCTAAGTTTTCATCACACAAATAGAAGGTCTGAAAGGGACTATCCTGTAGCATTACTTAAAAGTCCTCACATACCCTAAGTATAAACCAGTAAGATTATTATGAGTATGTAAACTGTCATTCAGATGTGAAAGGAACAAATCAATATGATTACACATTTATGAGCTGAAAGAAAGGCTTTAGCTAAAATATACCTTGAAAAAACTGTTTAAAAATGAACTTCAACCAAACAAACATGGCAAATGGAAGCAAAATCTTGGTAGTGGCACTGATTACATTTCATTATGTCTTGTGCCTGAATACTACCATGAGGCCCATACCCAACGTCACTGAATAATTTCACAGTGAACTGGAGACAGGCTTGAAGTTTCTAATTTCAAAATATGGTAACTTTTATGGACATTTTCCCTCAGTTTCTGTTCTATAGTGTGGCCATAGTGAAGGAATTTTGGAGACATAATTAAACTCAGTTATCTATTGACTTAAAATTAATCAGATGAAGATTATCTCAAAGAAGCCTAATCAAATTAGGTGAGATATTTAAAACAGGCTGTAGCCAGGGATGGTGACACACACCTGCATTCCCAGCAAACTAGAGGCCAAGGCAGGAGGATTGTTGAATGTTTGAGACCAGCCTGGGCTGCTAAGTGAGCTCAAGACCAGCCTGTACGGTATTGTGAGACATTGTCTCAAAAAGGCAAAAAAAAAATCAATCAGGTTGTAATCATCACAAATAGAAATCAGGCATTTTTCTGCTGGCGATGATGACACAAGGCAACAAATTCATCCCTGAGTAAATGATATTCTACCAAAAAAATACGATGATAGGAAAGAACTTCAATCCCCAGATGAAACAGTAACACAGATTTCTTTCTTGATTGCACTCAGGTGAGAACCGGGGCAGAGAAAGTAACTTGGTTTTTGATTTTTAGAAATGGTGAGCTAAAATAATATTATTTTAAACTATAAAACATGTGGTAAGCTGTCATCTAGCTATTAAAATTAATATATTGGTATAAAACAGAAATAATATAGTGATTTTGATTACAAAAATAACATGTATATAATAAATTCAAAACACAAAGGAATATAAATATAATTTTAAGAGAAAAATATATACAAGTGTATGAATATTATCTTTCCATTTTATCAACCAAAATAATTTTGAACTGATTAAATTACAGTAAGTGTAAACATAATTGAATTTATAAAGATATTTATACTAAAAATGTAATGAAATTGCAGGAGAACATATAGTTAAAGGAGGTTAGAAGAAAGTATTACTTCAGTAATAGTTTCCTTGAATACATTAGGGATTAAAATATACTGTGCAAAGAAATAGAAAATTATTCATATTGTATAAAGCAAACAAAAAATACTGTGCTGTATTATATTATGCCATTGAAAAGCACAAAATGTAAATGCTTAGATAAGTTTAAAGCAACATATATTTATCATATTAATCAACAGATTAACTTACATGTCTAAAATACCTCTTTTAAAAATATATTAACCAAAAAGCACATCAAATAGACAAGAAATTCACAGGGATTCATGCTAAGGCAATCTCAAAGACAGCCAACAATCATGAATCAGAACAAATACACAAATTAGGCTAAAAATTATTGCATGAAGCAAACATATCCATATTTGCATTAGAGTAAAAAAATGCAAATAACAATAGGTTTTCTAACAAACTCAGATGAATGTAATGCAAGACAATGAAGTGTAATGCTAATTTTTGTGCACTAAAGTGATAATTCATAACTATAGTTTCTTGTCTAAAAAGGAAATATTTAAATATTAAGTTAAAATATTTAGATAACAATAAAACAATAAAAATATGCTATAAATAAAGAGACCTAGAAAATGGTAGAAATGTTCAAAATTGCTGGCCATTAGACAGATGAAAATTAAAATGAGAATGAGATTCCTATTTCAGAAAGAATGGTTAACACTAAGAAATCAGATAGAGCAAGTGCTGAAGATGCCATGGTGGAACTGAAATTCTTTGATGTTGTTAAAGAGATGTAAACTCACTGCAACTGCTATGAAATTCAGTTTGAAATTTCTCCAAAATCTAAAAGCAGAAATTCCATTCAACCCATCTATTTCACTCCTACACATCTTCCAGAAAGAGTTAAAGACATAAAATAATGGATATACATGCATATGCATTTTTATTGCAGCACAATTCATAACAGTTAACTCTTGGAAGTGGACTCTGTGTCCATCAACAGATGAATGTATAAAGATAATGCTGTCTTTACACACCACAGAATGCTACGCTGCATGAAGAAGAAGAAACTGCACTCATCTGCAGGAAGACAGAGGAAGCACGAGACCATAATGTTAAGGAAAATAAACAAGACATAAGCTTAACCATCACATATCTTCTCTTATATGAGGAACTCAAAGTTTAAACAATTTAAAGAACTGAAAAAGGATAATGGTGGGACCTCGCAACTGGCCATGAGATGAATCCAGGAGACTGGCTCCTCACACCGACATCAGTGGGACCAGGAAATCTGGGTAATACCAGCCACACAGTAGTACCCCAACTGTGGCACACAAGTGGGACTAGTGGCAAGGAAAAGCTCAAAGGAACGTTAACAGTACAAGCCAACAGATGGTAAGTTAGGTGAACTGGCATTGTGCCTGGGGACAAACACATACTGAACCCCAGTAGGTGGGCAGGGCTACCCTTTTCTACTTAACTTTTGTGTTTATTTATATATTTTTATGTTTTTCTTTTCCCCTTTTCTCTTTCTTCCCCTTATCTTTCTATTTTCTAACCATCTATGGAGAATTTCAGACACAGAAATCTAATCCCATCCCCCAAACCTAGAGATCAAGATTAGAAAAGCTCTTACTATTTCAATTTTCCTTTTCTGCAATCTTCTCTAGCATCCTAAAGCTTGTGCAATCATCTTTTGTCCTCCAGCCTTGCTTCTAGTACCTTTTCAGTTATCTTTGTTTTACTCACTCATTTAAATTTCCCTGTCAAAGCGTAAAAACACTATACCAACGGAACACACTTTGATGATGAGCTCCTAATTTATAGCTGGTTCTGTTATATAATAGTACATTTTGCTCATACAGATTGAGGTACAAAATTAATAGTTACTTCAATTTATTAAATGTGCTTGATATTACTATTTTTGATAATTGTTTAGCTAGGCTGTCATGTCTGTTGTATTCAGTTATTCTCTCTTTTGTACCAGTACTGAGAAACTTTTGGGTAACAACCACACCAAAGCTCAAAATGAAATGACTGGCCACTGAGCCAAGCAGACACCAAGATCTTACTCTAACTGGGAAAGGTAGGATCTTAGAACTTACACAAGAACTCCCAACACACAGAACACATCCCTGAACAACAGACTTTCCTTGAGAGTCCTTGATACTGGTGCTATATCTACCTATTAAAAGACTTACAAAGATCAGCACAGAAAATAAAATTTAAAACTTTGAAATAGAAAATGACAAGATGCACAAGGAAAATGCAATTTCAGACATCTAACCCACCCAGAACAAGTCCAGGAGACATCAAAAGAGGAACACAGAAGACACACCCTGAAATTTCTGAAATAATAGCGAATGAAGTAAAGAAAGGCTACTGAGGAAATCAGATCAGAAGTAGAACCTCAGGTGAAAAGCAAAATACAACCATAATGCAGGAATTGCTCAGAAAATCTACTGTAGACAGATAAACACTAGAGGAGCATAAGAAAATGATGGAAATTTAGTATGAACAACATAAGAAATAGTCTGCACCAAACGCATTCACACAGATATCCAGGAAACTAAAAACCCCATTGAAAGCTTGCAAAACTGCGTGAGCCAAACTGATGACAGACGTTCAGACCTTGAAAACAGGGTCACAGCTAGTGATCGTGGAAGGAAAGAGCTCTAAAAAAACCAAGGGATCGGGAAATAATAATTCAATACTTGCAAGACAATGGAAATGAAATCAATATAAGTAATAGGCATTAAAGAAAAAGCAAGAGTCACAATAAATGACATAGTGACTACCTGCAGTAGTAATAGCAGAAAATTTCCCAGGCACGGAAACAGAATCTGACACACAGACAATAGAAGCGTATACAACTGCAAATGGCCATGACTAAAATAAATCTACACCCAGAGGTATAATTATTAAGATCCCAGAAGTTCAGGATAAAAAGGGAATATTGAAAGCATTTAGAGTCAAAAAGCTGATCACCTATAAAGGAAAGCCCTTCAAAATAATGGCTGAATTCTCAACACAAGCCCTGAAGTAAAGAAGAGTTTGGAGTCAAATATTTCGAGTTCTGAAGTAAAATAACTTCTAACCCAGATTGATGTAGCCTGCAAAACTACCTTTCAAAATCAATGGAGAAGTAAGGTACTACCATGACAAAGAACATCTGAAAAAATTCACGACCACCAAACCAACACTACATACGGCACCAAAAGATAATCCAGACAGAATAAAAGTGACCACAATTCCAAGCCCAACAACAGAAAGAAACCACCAGGCAGGGCAAGTCTTTAAACGGAGAGGAAAATCAGTAAACAACAGTAGGAAAATAACATGACAAAGATAAGCCAATCCATATTAATCATAATCATCAATGCAAATGGCCTCAGTTAACCAATTAAAAGAAACAGACTGGAAGATGAAAAACAAAAACAAACAATATAATGTATACAAGAAAATATTTAACTTAAAATGAAATTCATAGAATAAAATTCATAGGATGGAAAAGAGTAATCTATGCAACAGGAACCGAGAAAAAAAGCAGGGGTAGCTCTACTGTTTGCAAACAATGTGAAGTTCAAATCAAGAATGACCAAAAGGGATAAAGAAGGTCACTATATGCCTGTCAGGGAAAACTTCAAAAGCAAGAAATAATAATAAATACATGTATACCAAATATGAAAGCACCTAAATATATAAGATTAATAGACATGATAAGACTAATAAACATGATAAGTCAAATAAGCACTAACACAATTATAATGATGAACCTTAATATCTCATGGTCAGAAAAAGATAGATCAAGTAGACAAAAATCAGCAAAGAAATAACAGAAATGAACTAAACTTGTGAACAAATGGATTTAGTAGATGTTTATAGAGTGTTCCACTGAACAACATCAGAATACACATTCTTCTCAGATGCATATGGTACTTTCTCTGAAATATATAGCCCGTAGAACATGCTTAAATAAATACAAAGGAATAATTATTTCATGCATATTATCTGAACATGGTACAATGTAATTAGAAATTAATGGCAAAATAAACTTCAAAAATTCCATAAGCACGTGGAAATTAAATAACATCCTCCTGAACAACCAATGGATCACAGATAAAGAAGGAATTAAATCATATATACAATTAAATGAAAATCCATGTACAACATACGAGAACCTATGAGACACAACAAAAGTAGTGCTGAAAGGAAATTAATAGTGGTGAATTCTTACATCAGGAAAATACAACAAGCACAAATAAACAAATTAATGTTGTATCTCAAGCTTCCAGAAAAAGAAGATCAAGTCAAGCACAAAGTCA
Source organism: Dinomys branickii (assembly GCA_004027595.1). Classification (NCBI taxonomy): domain Eukaryota; kingdom Metazoa; phylum Chordata; class Mammalia; order Rodentia; family Dinomyidae; genus Dinomys; species Dinomys branickii. The sequence goes on from PVLD010015726.1 coordinate 9,071, forward strand.
GTACAAGGGAGGAAGTTATAAATATCAGAAAATAGATGTATACAATTGAGATTAAGACCATACAAGGAAATAATGAATCAAAGAGTTGGTACTTTGAAAGAATAAAAAAAAAGATAAACCCTGGCCAAATGGACAGAAAAGACTCAAATTCGTGCACTGAGGAATGAAGTGGTTGAAATCACTATAGATCCTGTGAAAACTCATAAATCATCAATACCTACTTTGAAAATTTTTACTCATATAGGATGGAAAATACAGAATAAATGGACAGATTCCTAGAGATGTATGAATTACCAAAGCTGAATCAAGAGATGTTAAATATTCTGAATAACTCAATATCAGTTCATGAGATTTAAAACATATTGAAACACTATCACCAAAGTAAAGCCAAGGTCCTGATGGACTCAAGGCTGAATTATAAAAATATTTAGAGAAGATTTAATACCAATACTCCTCAAACACTCTAATGAACTTAAAACTGACACAATACTCCCTATGTCTTCCTGGAGAGAAGTATTACCTTGATAATGAAACCAGCGAAAGAAGCAACCAAAAAGAAAACTACAAGTCAGTCTCCCAAACTGAACATAGATGCAAAAAAACTCAATAAGATACTTGCAAATAGAATGCAGCAAATAATCAAGAAGATTGCACTACATGATCAAGGGGTATTCACCCCAGGATTCCAGGGATGGTTCAACACATGAAAATCAATAAATGAATCAAGAGAGACAAGGGCAAAAAGCATGAGATCATCTCAATACATGCAGAAAAATCTTTTGACAAAATCCAACACTCATTTATAATAACAATCCTGCATACTTGCAGAACAGATGGTCTTTACATCAATCTGATAAAAGCCATCTATGACAAATCAACCCCCAGCATCATACTAAATGGACAAAAACCAAAGGTTTCACTAAAATCATGAACAAGACAAGGATATCCATTATCACCACTCCTATGCAATATAATTCTGGGAACTAACAAGAGCAATTGGATGAGAGAAATAAAAAGAAGGAAGATAGGAAAGGAAGAATTGAAGTTATCATTATTCTCAGATGACATAATACAAAACACAGAAGAGTCAAAAAACTTCACCAAAACACTTCTAGATGTAATAAGCAAATTCAGTAGCACAGCTGGATACAAAGTCAATCCCCCCAAATCAATAGCATTCCTACACACAAACAACAAAATCACTCAGAGAGAAATTAGGGAAACCACACCCTTCACAATAGCATGCAAAACAATTAAATACTTAGGAATCAATCTAACAGAAGAAATAAATGATCTATATATTGAAAATAACATTATTCTACAGAAAGAGATCAAAGAGGATATAAAATGTAAAGATACAACTTTGTCTTGGGCAGTGAGAACAAAGAGTGAAAATGGCCATACTCCCGAAACTGTTACACAGGTTTAAAGGAATCCCAATCAAAATACCATTAGTATACCTCATAGAACCAGATAAAATATTTTTAAAATTCATTTGGATTCAGAAGAGACCTAAAACAGAAAATGCAGTACTGGGCAACAAAGGTGAGGCAAGAGGCATCACAATTCCTGACTTGAAATTATACTACAAAGCCACTGTGATAAAATCAGCATGGTACTGGTGAAAACACCAGACCTTAGCAAATGTGGAGCAGATTTCAAGATGCAGACACAACTCCAAATACACTTATCAACCTTATTTCTGACAAAGGGACCAAACATATTGAATGGAAGAAAGAAAGTCTCTTTAAAACATGGTGCTGGTAAAACTGCCTCCCCACATGCTGAAGACTAAAGCTACACCCATCTCTATTACCATGCACTAAACTAAAGTCAAAATGAATCAAAGATCTAAATATTAAAATAGAAACAGTAAATGGACTGGAAGGGAGAATAGGCAGAACTCTTGAATACATAGGTGTAAACAGAGTTCAGGAACAAAACCTATGTGCATGGGAAATGCTTTAAGGAACCAACATCTGGGATCTCCTCTTGTTTTTTTTTTTTTTGCACGTTTAATTTTATTTTAAAGACAAAAGAATGGAGACATATGACAAAATTATACAGTATAAGAAGGGAATTAGCACTGGATGTTGTACTACATAATGTTACCTTCACCTTATTAAAAAGCTTTTGCATATCAAAAGAAATCATCAACAGAGTGAAAGGATATGTAACACCATGGGAAAAAAAAATTGCCAACTGTCTCACAAAGATCTAGAACATATAAAAAATTGAAAAAAATCTCAGACCCTGGAAATGTAAACACCTAATCCAAAAATGGGCATCTTATATGAATATATACTTCTCAGATGAAGAACTACAAGTGGCAAATAAATATATGAAAAAAGTATTCAACGGCACTGGGACTTTGAGATATGCAAACTAAAACAATATTGAGATTCAATTTCACTCAAGAAAGAATAGTTATCATCAAAAACATGAATGGCATTGAGCAATAACAGTAGAAGGGTTGTGGGGAAAAAGAACACTTCTCCACTTCTGGGCAGAGTGCTGACTTGTACAAAAACTGTGGAAATCTGTATGGAGATTCCTCAAAAAGCTGGGATTAGAGATCCCATTTGATCCAGTTATTCCCCTTTTGGGTATCTTTCCAGAATTAAAAACATCATACAGGAGCAATATATCTGCATCCATTTTTACAGAAGCACAATTTGTTATAGCTGAATCCTGGAAGCAATACAAATGTTCATCAGCTGAGGAACTGATAAAAAAGATGTGGTATTTTTATACAATGGAGTGCTACTCAGCCATAAAGAAGGATAATCTTGAGACTTTTGTAGGTAAATGGATGCAACTTGAGACCATACTTATAAGTGAAATAAATCAGACTCTCATGTGTAAACATTGTATTGTCTCCCTGGTGTGACAATTTGAAAGAGAAAAATGAGGTCTAAAATGTAAAGTAAGCATTGTGAAATAGGAAAACATTGTTTAAAAGGAAACAGGAACAAAAAAGGTTTGTGTACTATCAATTACAGAAATTTTAAAAACCTTTTCTTGTACTCTGAGTTACTGCTTTGAAGATGAAAATATGCATTGGATTAATAATTGCTTTTCTGCTATTGTTTTGTCATAAAATTCTATTCTAACTTTTTGCTGAAAAAAATTTCAAAAAAAAAGGATGGATAACAGGAAATAGGGAAGAGGTCATGAGTGAGTAAAGTGGCACCATGAGAAAGAGGGCCAGGTAGTGAAGGGACAGGAACGGGAATGAAAGGTCAGGTGTATGTGTCCACAGTCCAGCATGGAGGTAATCAGCATTCACTGCAAACACATACTAATAAAAATCAGTAAATATAAAATAAATAAAAATATTTATTTTCTGTGATTAAGTCTCTAGATTTTGTTCCAGTAACACTTTAATACAATAACATTAAAAATCTGATTTAAGAAGTCAAAATTCATCTTGTAATCAATTATTTCTCCTAGAAAAGTGCTCCAGATGAAGGGATTTTACAAATATTTAAAAGCATATTACAATTTTCTTCTGCTTAATGTTTGCACAAAAGAGAAAAATAAGTAAATTAACTTTAAAATATTTAAAATTTTATAATAAAAATTATGTGAAGTTTCACAAAAATACTATGAGATAATAGTAAACAACATTAAAATTACTAAACAGACTTTTTTGGTTAACACTGATGAAATCATTTCTCATTTAACTGTGTATATTGGCAATAGTCAATAATCACTAAACAAAGATATAGTAGACCAGATTAAATTTAGGTAACATTTGGAACAGAGTTTTAACTGATTGTGTAGAAAACAGAAAATCATTTTCTACTGTATTTAGCTTCTCACATAACACATATACTATTTTATGTCATCTGCATATCAATGCATACTCCTAAATATTTTCTTTCACTATTTTCCTCTTGAATTTTGAGAAGTCTTTTTAAAAAATTATGTATTACTTATTAAAATAATGAATACATATGAAAATTTGTCATGAATAACCATGTGAAATATTAGCTACTTTCAAAAGAATGTCCTTCCGTATGTGTTAATTATTTAGATTTTCAAAATATGCATTATTTTGTATTAGTAGATATGTCAGATACATCAAGATATGAAGAATGAAATTTTTAGATAAAATGGTTTGATTTCATTAGTATCAGCTATATTACATAACAAATAGTCTAAGTATTTCTACATTTATATGACCAATTTCAGATTGATTTAGTGCTATAGGTAAATTTTCCATGATATCATTGATGTTTCCAAAGATTTGAAGACAGAAGTTGTACCTGACAGAGTAAGACAATAAGTACTCTTTTTGGCACCTTGCCTGTGCAATGTCAGTATCTTCATAAAGTATCTCATTAAGTTTTCAAAAGTGGCTAAAGTTATAGTAATTATTTTGTGTCTTTTGGAGAAATGAGACTTCTAATTGTACCCAGCTGCTCCAAGAAGTCACGTTAGTACAAAGTACTTTCATTGACAATCTCAGCACGGGGATCACATTACTCTGTGCTGGAAGATAATTTGAAAAATGAGAAATGTTCTAAGCAGAGAAGAATGACTTGCTGTTTGCTTTTTTTCATGTTTCAACTCTGCCACATGTTACATTGGAATAGATTTTTCTGAGAATGGGAAAGGGAAAAACTACTCAAAAGGGTAGAAAAATTGTGATAAGGGAAAGGAGAGAAAGAAAGAAAGAAAAGAAAGAAGAAAGAAAGAAAGAAAGAAAGAAAGAAAGAAAGAAAGAAAGAAAAAGAAAGAAAGGAAATGTATATACACACACATGCACACACATACACACAAGTCAGCTAAAATAAGTGCATCACTAATTTCTATTGCCTTATTGAAAGGAACAGTTAATATGTAATCTTTTTCTCATGCTTATATCTGATAATCTGAACAACTACTTTGAAGATAACAATATGCACTGTTAATTTCTTACCATCTTATTTTGAAATTCTGTAGCATTTTTAATGTTTTTTTATTTTTTCATTCTCTCTAAAATAAAAAAATTAAAAAGAAATTGTTGGTATTTCCTGCTTGGAACACTTGAAAAGTCACTGTAAGCAAGGGAATATGAAGGATCATAGCCACAGAGGTGTGAAAGAGCACAGCACGTTAAGCACTTTCCTGAGACAGTAGTGTAAGATTCAGGTTGCAGGGAAGGAAACAGTATTAGTAATGCTATAGGAAAATCCTCAGCAACTTCAGTAAGCGTACATCAGAAATTGCAATAAAAGAGTTTTAACCTTATCTCTGAGTTTAACAAAGGCCACCAGCATGTCATAATAGGTTTTGTACTAGAAAGACTGGACATATGTGCACAGAAACCAGGAAATTTAGAAAAAAGTTTTTATTATATTCTAGAGATTACTGTATGTTTTCAGATATTATAACAACTTCTCAATGGACAGAAAAGAAAACATCTCTATAATCAGCTCTTCTCAGAACCTGCTATCTTAGGTGCTGTGTTTCTCTTAGGTGTCAACTGGATGCCCATTGTCAGCAAGTTTTTAGCTTGAACTAAAGAGTGTTTTGGAAAAAAAAAAATTCTATTTTCTCCTCAAGTTTCGCATAATTAACATGATAAAATTGCCTAAAATAAAGCAAGAAAATTGAAAAGGAAGAAGAAAACACTAAAAGAGGCAGAAAAGAGAGAAAATGGAAGAGGAATGAAGTACAAACAGAAGTGAAAGCTAAGAGATGCCAATTATTGGTAGAAGTAATTCTGTGCCATTTTCTTCTTCACTTCTAATGTTCTAACATTTACCTAATTTCATCAAGAATAGGATTGATAACAAGTGGGGAAAAATAAGTTATTTCATTAAAGCTAATGTTGAGTTTGTTTTCTACTACCCTGTTGTATTTTCTTTCTGGGAAGGAAAATATGACTCCTGCTTTGGTTTGCTTGTTTTGCTCTACTTTCATATGGTTAACTTTCAAGACAAGACTATCCTAGATCAAAAAATATCTATGAAATCCCAAAGCAGAGAGAAAATTAGAAATAAGAAATACTCGTGGCTGCTCCGCTGTGGGCCCCGCAGCTGCTCCACTGAGGGCCCCACTCAGGGCACCTCATGGACTGGACCCGCCCCCACCCATAGCACTACAACAGGGTGGAGCCGGGCAGTCCGCTGTGAGCATATGTGCTTTCCCGCCTCCAACCATGGCAGTTTGTATACACCCATGTATGTTATAGTATAGTCTGAGGCAGCTATATCTCGTCCCAAGGCGAGAGTCCAGGGGTATAGATAAACCCAGGAGTACAGTTATTATCACAGGGAAGATGACTGATTGAGTGACAGGGCAACGGAGATGAGGGAGGAGAAAAATTGAACGATCAAATGGGCCGTCATCTGTGTAACTGAGTAACAAAGGTGAAGGTAACATTATGTAGGACAGCATCCAGAGCTAATTCCCTTCTATGTTCTCTATAATTCTGTATTTCCTCAATCGTTTTTGTATTAACAGAAGTGAAGATAACTTCATATTATACAGCATCCAGTGCAAATTCCCTACTATCTTCTCTATAATTTGGTATTTCCTTTAATGTTTTTGTGTTAAGTAATGTGAAGATAACTATGTAATACAACATCCAGTGCTAATTCCCTACTATATTCTGTATAACTTTGTATTTTCTGTATTGTTTATGGCTTTTCTGGTTCACATGTCTCCATTCTTTTGTCTATAAAATAAAATTTAAAAAAAAAGAAATATTTATGTTATTAATTTTTTTAAGAGCCAGTGAAAGAGATACAAAGGAAAGAGCATGTGTGTGCAAGGACTTACTGATTAATGATGAAGAAATGTCAAAAATAAGAAATGTCAGAAACCCATAGATGTGAATCAGTACAAGAGACATAGGAGACCTGGGTAGGGTCAAAATACAGGTTTTGTGTGAAGTAAAGTCTTCCTAGAGAAATAATTTTTATTTTAAAAAGAAAGAACAAAAACACATGAACAAAAACAAAGTCATAAAAAAACACAAAAACAATAAAAATGATACAAAATGTCAGACAAGGTGGTAGGAAATTAACAATGGTTGTATTACTATTGTTATCTTCAAAATAGTTACTCAGACAACCAGATATAGGCATATAAAATTGATCAAACCATTAAATATCAACTGTTCCTTTCAGTAAACCAGTAGAAATTAGTAGTACAACTATCTTAGCTATCTTGTGTGTGTGTGTGTATATTTTTGTCTTTCTTTCTTTTCTCTTTTCCTCTTTCCTTTTGATCAGTTCCTTTACCTTCTATAATATCAACTGTATCTTTCAGATTTTATTTAGTCTTTCAGATTCTTATACTTGGGAGACAGTATGTTGTTTACATATATGCATCTAATTTTTTTCACTTAAGAGTATGGTTTCTAGTTGCATCCATTTACCTGTAAAAACCTTGTGTTTATCTTTCTTTATAGCTGTGTAATATTCCATAATACAAAAAATATCACATTTATTTTATTTGTTCTTCAGTTGATGGGTCTTTGGGCTGTTTCCACAATTTAGCTATTACGTATTATGTTGCTATAAACATATGTACACATATATCACCGTGGTATGATGTTTTCCATTCTGCTGGGAAAATATCCAAAAGGGAGACAGCTGGGTTGAATGGGATATAGAATCCTAATTTACCAAAGAATCTCCAGACTCATTTCTACAGTGGTTTTTCCCCACAGGCCCTACAGCATTTGTTATTGGTTGATTTCTTGAGGATAGCCATTCTTTCTGGGATGAGACAGAAGCTCAGTGATGTTTTAATTTGCATTTCTAGAATGACTAATGACAATGAACTAGAAGCAAGGGTAGCTATTCTATTACAACAACTTTTCCATGGACAGAAAAGGAGAAGTTTCTATATTCAGCTCTTCTTAGAACCTGCTGTCTTAGGTGCTGTGGTTTTCTGAATCTTCTACTGGATGGCCGGTATTCTATTAGCAGACAATGTGCTGGTCAAGCCAAGATTGTTCAAAAGAATAAAGAAGACACTACACACTTGTTAAGGGAAAATTCCAAGAAGAAGAGATAACAGTCATACAAATATATGTACCAACTACCAGTGCACTTAACTGGATAAGACAAGTGTAATAGGCATGCAAATTCAAATTAGCACAGATTTAATAGCTACCTCTGCTTTTTCTCTGAGTTTTGCTACATGGGGTACTGTTTTCCATCCTTTGATTTTCAGTCTATGAATTTCTTTTTAAATTAAATGTGTATCTGTTAAGCAGCACATAGTTAGGTCTTGTTTCTGGATCCATTCTGCTTCTTTTGGTTAGTGAGTTGAGAGCAATTACATCGATAGTTATAACTGATGTGCATTGCCTTGTCCTTCTCAGATTATTTTCTTCTTGTTGGTTTCCTATCTTTCCCCTCCTCTGTTTAATAGCTTGCCCTGCATTGTGGTTTCTTTCTATTTGTGTTCTTGGAATTGTGGTTTTTGTTATCTCTTTCTAAAATAACCTTGAGAGCAGTATGAAGAGCTGGTTTGGAAGTCATGAATTTCTTCAGTTGTTCTTTGTCATGGAAGCATCTTATTTCTCCCTTGCTTTTAAAGATAATTTGTGAGGTATATCAATCTGGTTTGGAATTTGTTTACTTCTAGAGCTTGAAACACATCACCGCAAACTCTCCCTGAGTTGATGGTATGTGCCGATAAGCCTGCTGGAATTCTGATGGTCTTTCCTTTGTAGATGATTTGTTTCTTTTCTCTAACCACTTGTAATATTCTGTTCTTTTGGCAGGGGCGTGCCCTTGTCCCACTGCAGGACAATACTGCTTCCTTGCTTCTGCCGCTGGGCCAAGGCCGCTCTGCTGATCTCAGACCAGGTTGATGCTTCTGAGCCTTTGTATTTAGGGGTAAGGCTGACTTTAGGTGGCCACTAGAGCTAAATCTAGGTGGCCAAGCTCCTATTTCTTAGCAAAATTCCTCCTAGTCTGCTTCCCACATTTAAGCGGTTTACTGTGATGGGATGGCTCTCCCCTCATTCCACTGTGGGACATTGACAGTAAGGTAACCCAGAACTGTTCTGCTGCTAGAGTTCACCCTGAGCCTTTGGAAATAAAATGGCAACCTCATCTGCTTGCTTCTGTTCTGCATGTCTAAGTGAAGGTCACAACAGAGGTTCACCTCCCTTGTTAATCTCTGTGAGGTCCCTCAGGAAACTGCTGCTTCACACTTTCCCAGACCTGTAGCACTGGTCTGATGGTCTCTCAGAATCTTTGTGAGCACATATTCTTATTTCTCTTGAAAAAAATTTAAATTGTAATTCTTTGATCATAGGGTGGCTGCACATTCATATTTATAAGAACATGGATCATTTTCTGAAATAGTTTTCAAGTTAATTCTTGAGGAACTTCTGTTATTTCTGTTTTTCACAGTATACACATTATCTCATTTTAGAGCTATCTCGTGTGTGTGTGTGTGTGTGTGTGTGTGTGTGTGTGTATCCTATATGTATAGGAAACTGTGGAATACAGAAATATTTATTTACCAGACAATATAGAAATTATAACACATTATAAGTCCATAGGACAACCAGCCACAGTGTTCATTATGAAATCATAGTTACCTAAATGGGTGACCCCTCTTCCCTGATGCACCTCACTGGACCACCACCCTTTGGGCCACTCTTCAGTGTTGTCTCAGGACTTAGAGACAAGAGAAACTGGTGAAAACATGAAAGCTTATGGTACTTGATGGGCCAGGAGTAACAAATTGATTAAAGCACAACTGAAGAATGATGTCTGTTGTTAGCATCCAGGAAATAGTAAAAGGCTTTGACAGTTAAGGTAGAGTGTAAATTCAATTTACTTGGGGTTTTCCAGAGAGTTAGTAGATCACAACTGTGGGAATATCTAGGTGTACCGTGGAGGTGTGATTGTGGAGTCCATGAAGTGTGATCAAAATAAGTGTTAATATTTAAAGATATTATTAGAGTAAATAACACATTGCCACAAACTCCCCTCAAGATACTCCCCTTCACTGTGAAACTATTCACTGAATTACCCTTGCCAACCTTTGCTGCCGTTCTGTAAAGCCTCTTTTGTGTCTTCTTGGGGTGAGGAGAATATGGTGAATGCTGACGCTAAGTGTCATCCAAAGAAAATACAGCATTTCAGCATGTGAGGATGTGTCCTTTCCTGCCTTATTTACCAAATTTGGAGCCATGTGACTTCTGGCTCTTCCTCAAAGTCCGAGTGAGCATGAAAAGTTAATTTTTAAGACAATTCAGGTCATCAAGACAGTCATGAAAGTACAGTTAAAGAAACCACAACTCAAAAAGGACTTCCAAAAGCGATGTGAGCAGGAGCATTGTGAGAAAGGTTAGTGGCAATGTTTCATCTAGTGTAATTTTTTAATTCAAACATTCATCATATATTTTATCACATTATGTGTCTTGTCCCTCATGTCTTCCTCTTTAGCAGTGTTTCCTCATTGATGCTTCTTATCTTCCATGAACAAAGCATTTTTTGTCATGTGATTCCACCATGAATAATTACAGTCACAAGTTGAATCCCCAGAAATCATGTCCATTAGATCACTAATTCTTTAAGTTGGTGCTGTGATGTTGCATCCCAGTAATGGGAAATCTAACACATGAAAATCATACCAAAGAAATTGGTTCCTTGCTGTGACTAAACTTGACCCTGTGGATAGAAGACTTCAGAACTGATTAGAGAGAGTAGTTTTGGAAACTTTGAAGAAATGGATTAAATAAGCCTTAGAATGCTGTTTGCAAAGATTGATGAATGATTTAGGTTTATACTCAGTAGACCAGAATAATCAAAACAATATGTACTGTAAAGGCAGGGATCAAGACATTTCAGTTGGAAACAAGGACTAACTTGGCTGTTGAATAGGAAGTCACGTGAGTTTCAGTCTGCTAAACCTGTTTCTACATTTTTGTGGGTGATCGAGATTATAAGCAGTGAACTAAATGACCCGGATGAAGGAATTGAAAAATTTAAACTGTGGCATGGGTACTGGTGGCTGCAAGATTTACAATGGGAATTTAGAGCATAAAGCAGAGTGAAAAATTTTAGAAAATATAAATTTTAGAACAGAAGAAATCACGTGTAAGTTCGGGGCCAAAGATGTTTTAGTTACCGAAGAGATTAATGCCACTAAAAAGAAACCATATATGATGTACAAGAATAAAAAGTGTGATACTTCAAGATCACCTTAGAAATCAAAAGTACCTCAACCATAGCATGCTCCCAGAGGCTAAAGTGTAACCCTTCCAGGTGGAGAAAGTATAAACCTGCCCAATGAACACCTCTTAAAGGAACTGCTCTCCCAGGAATCATTTCATGCTGCTCAGCCATCTAGGAATTCAGAGACACCTGAGACTTTGCTGTTCTATGCATGATGCTGGCATCCAGAATGATATGAGGCCTGATGCTAACATGCAGAATGAAAGTGTTTACAGAGCACAATTTTCTACCTAAATTTTAAAGAAAGACCTGGAAGACTGAGTACCAAACCCCTGAGAGGTAAGTGAATCTGTGAGAATTAAACAAAATTTCTGCACAGACCCCAATAAGTCAAAGATGTTAGGAATATGAAACACCTGTAAAGGAATATTGCAAGCCCTAAGTGGAGCCATACAAAGAGAGAGTCTCTGTGGGCTTAAACCTGCAGGACCATAGTGATAGGGCTACTCAAGATCCTTGAAACTCATATTGGCTATTGTGTACTATAGTACCACATAGGGAACTACATGACTTAATAATTTTTCTACTGGGTTTCAGTCTTACACTTTTTCAGTTTCCATATATGCCCTGTTCTTCCTTTTGGGAATAGAGATGCTTATTCTGCATGACTGTACCTTTGAATTATGTAATTTGGTTTTATTTTTTACATTGACTCACAGGAGAGAATTTTTGTTGAGCCTAAAAAGAACTTGGACTTTTGAAAAATGCTGAAATTTTTCAAATTTGGGGGAAGGGATAATTGTGTCTTTGGTAGTAAACACTAGAGTTATATCATGTCAGGTGGAATTACAGCCTTGTGGTTATTTAGTGATTAAGTATGGATTGTTTCTGTTTAGACAAAGCTATACAGCTAGCTTCTAATGTTTATTTTCAATGATCAAGAATCCTGTATTTTTAAATGGAAATATTACCACAAAAACAATGCTATCCACGGAATAATGTCCTTTGTTTCCAACAAATATTTATATATGTACTAGAGCAATGCAAAATAATAATAAAACAGATATTTCAGGTCAAACCAGGAGCTTAAATTTGAGATCATGTACTGAGTAATCATGGAGTAAACTGTGGAGCTGAAGTGCTGCTGTTGAGTGTTCTCTGAGCAAATAGAATGTAGTTTGTTATATCTTTGGTTATCAAGTTTAACAGGTGGTATTTGACATGTAAGGTAGTAGCAATTTGACTGGCGTTCAGATAAGTCTCCAGCATTGATTGATCTCGTATCTCAGTGTATGTGGTTGCATGGTCTCCCTCACACTCTTCTGCCATGAAAATTTCACCTTGGAGGCAAGGGATCATGGACTGAATGGCAAATTAATTCTCTCCTCCTTTAATGGTGAATGTTTCTTATTGTGTACCAGTGACAAGAAAGCTGACAAATACAAAGACTAAGCTGTACACTGGAAATCATAGGAATTCTCAGGCTAGTCATAGATCTTACTGAGTAACTATACTGCTCCATACTGCTACCAAAAATATTTGACAATACTGCTATTCCATATTCTTTCAACATATGGGTTAGACCTTAAATGTGATCCCAAAGTCTCATGTATTGAGAAGGTTACTGTGCAACATAAGGGAGGAGAAGAGGCTTGCTCCCACTCTTTGTACTCTTGTTACTTTTTCTGTTTTCCACCACCATCAATTATTGTCCCTGATCACGCCACCTTGCCTAGGAGCCAGCTGAGTATGGACCGAAATCTCCACAAACTCTGAGCCAAATGAACCTTCTTTCCTTAATTTGGTTGTCAGGTATTTTGTCTCAGCAATGAGATAAAAGTAAGACAAATTCCCACATACAAATTAAATTAACTACATATTTTCTATCTCCTATCATACAAAGAATTGAATTTTTAAATATATATTGAATAATATTCATCACAGCACTGCTCCCATGGGTGTATTTTACATGTGATATGAACAAAGTCTAAGAAAAAATACTACATTCAAGTGTCACCTGTGATAAAATTAAAGGGAGTATTTGTTTAATTTATTAACCTTGTCAGAAACCATTATGATAAAAAGCATTAAGCAAAGAGAAAATTCTTTAGAAATAAGGATAGAACATGAGAATATTTAAAAACCTAATATCTTTAATATGCCAATGAAATTAAAATTTAGTCTGCATTGTAGAAAATGAGAGTGTACACAAAATGAAGACCACATTATAGGCAACATTTTATAATAAATCTATGATATATACCAGATAATAAATAGTTATTTTTTATTCTTAAATGTTTAAATATTTGTCTTGAAATATCTAACTGTTAGCAAATAATGAGCCATATAAAAACATGAACTCTTTTCTTAAGTGTTTTTGTTTCTGTGGTTCCCAGAATAAGTCACAGAATGCAATTTAATATGAATTGAACAAATGTATAAGTAATAAGTGAATACATAAATGATTGTATAGCATATAGCTAATGGATATAGGAATTGTATCCATGTGCTGTTAAAAACAACTGTGAGAATACACAGAGAAACACAATCTAGATAACAACATTCTTCTGTAATTGAGTGTTAATTAGACAAACTTTAGTATATTAATTAAATCTTTGAAATCAGGAAGTTGTTTGGATACAGGAACAGGCATGCAGCCACAAAAATCAAATTCAATTAGAACTTCAAAGCTACCACACATAAAAGGCAATTTGAGTGACATGTAGTTCCGACAGTTATAAAATGTGTGGAAAGTACAAAGTACAGCTAATAATAAAACATAAAATATATTTTCCTGAGTCTCACTGTTTATATCTGACAATTTTTCATAATCAATCCAAGAAGACTAACTCAGGTAGATTCTAGTTAACCTTCAATGAACTCTGAGAAAAGTGCATATGATATATCATTCAAGGGGGAAAAAAAACCCAAAAATTTACAAAGAGTGCACATGCTCCTTTGTGGAGTCTAAAAGAGAAAGGTGTTAAAGGTAAATGTGAATGTATCTTCCTTGAAAAGAAAACTAGTAATAAGAATTATCTTTCCCCTTAATTTATTCTATAGAAAATCTATACAGAAATACTTTCGAGAAATTCAGGGTTTGAAGAACATTTTAAAATAGATTGGAATCCAAGTCCTGCTTCTCTGTTTTGTAAGTACACATAACTTTCATATTCACTATTTCTTTGGTTTCAGAGTAATTATGTGCTATTATAGTTTGTGTCTAGATGTCCCCTAAACCTCATGCAGTCAAGGACAGGCTCTAGAGCTTTTGATTGGTTCACGGTCCAATGCTGGGATTACAGATGTGAGCACTACACCCCCCTGGGGTGGGCAGCTTGCTTACCATGAAAGGGCGGGAAAAGGCTTGCCCTTCCTCCTCCCATCTTTCTCTCGCTGCTTTTGCTATTTTCTACCACCAAAAACTGTTGCCCTCTGCCACGTGCCACTCTGCCTTGGAGCCAGCTAAGTATAGACTAAAACCTGCAAAAACTATGAGCAAAATAAACCTTTCACTCCTTAATGTTGGGTGTCAGATATTTTGTCTCAGCTATGAAAGAAAAGTAACCAATATACTTGGCAAAAATACTTTTACAGGTATATTTTCATTCCTCATAAATATAGAAACACAGTGCTTATGGTAGTTGTCTTTATGAAGATTTATGGGAACCTTACACTTAGAATAGTTGTTGAATCATCTTCCAAATTATTTTCACAAAAGTGCTTCAGTGAATTTTTAAAGCAATTTTTCCCTCCTAGAAATATTCATCATTTACTGATTGTGACCCTCAGTTAATCTAGTCTCTTGACAAAATTTTCTGCTGATATAGACCTCTATAGGAGTAATACAGCTTATTCTTCCAAAGGCCCTAATAGCAAATTTTAATATAACTAAAATACAATGGGATGACAGCTTGTCCACACTTGACTGTCCTCTATTTATGTCGCACTTACTCCTCACATGCACACTCTTGCATTTCTTTCATGAAGCATTCCTTATCCAGGAGCAAATTTTAAGATTCTTTCCTCTTGGCGGCTTGCTTTAATGTAATGTAATGACAGTTTTTCAGTGTCATTGTGTTCTAAATCTTGACAACATAGATGCCATGAGAAACTAGAGAAGAGATATTCCATATACTGGGATTCATAAAGCTGAAAGAGTAGTTCATATGGGTGATTTCTTTTTACCTTCTTCTTAAATACTACACTTCCATCCTTAATGAACCCTACATGACTTAGAACTCAGAGACATATTCGAACATTTGTTCAGTGATCCTTTAGTCATTTAGAACAGCAGATTACATGATATTCCTAAAAGAAGATGAGAAAGAAACAAAGTCTGAACTCCCAGGAACATGGGAGCTACAGGGCATTTATCAATGTCTTTTCTTTTTGCTTTTATTCTTTATCTAACTCTCATTGATATAGGTGCTTTATATCCAAATAAGTTATTTTTAATTTCTATATTTTACGTTCTGGAAAGTTTTGAAGCCACATTTATTTTATTCTTCAATTTTTTTTAAATTAAAGTTTCTAAAGAATTTCAGACTTCTAATGGAGAGCTTCTACTCAACTGTTCTTCAAACAAAATGTGAGAAACACATTTACTGAATTCAGCTATGGCTTCCTTTTCAGACCAACACTAAGAATCTGGCAGTCTATTCAGAAATCACTGTAAAATCATATTTAATACACAGCAGGGATCATTGGCCAGCTAGGGTAGTGAGCCAGTCACAACAGGTATTAAATGCATTATCATGTAATTATAAATTTACAAAGGGTTTCTTCCTCCATACATATATATATGTACATTAACTTATTAAAAATACTTATTTTGCAAGTATTTATTTAAAACTATACTTAAAATCACTTCTAAATCTAGAATATTGAACATAATATAGGTGTTTTTCTTGGGTTGATCAAGGATAAGGCATAATGTAATTATTTTTAAATATGTTGAGTTTTTAATCATTTAGAATCTGATCCATAACAGAACACAGGAAATATTTCTATTCATAGTTTGAATATTTTATCAAATAATTTGTTCTTGCTACTCTTTCTGGAAAATGTATTGCAGCACATCATTCAGAAATATAAATCACCACATCATAGCATATTGCTCTTCTCTTCATATTGACAGGTTCTTGATGACCAGATGCACATCTTACTATGGCATCCAAATGAAACTCTGAATTCTCCAATGGAAAATTATGACATCCTCTGCGTCTGTGTGTATATGATATTAACTGCATTGAATCACTTCTTTTCCATTAATTAAAATATCTCAACAGTTCCATTACACTTGTTTCTATTAGTTTGCTAAGTCAGACATAAAATACCACAAAATAGGTAGTTTCAAGAATAAAACTTTATTTTCTGACATTACTGTGGTCCAGTGTACAATTTACAACTTTGGCTTGTGGTTTACATGCCTAATTTTCTCTTTTTATAAGAGCACACATCATAGAAGACACTCATTTGACTTTATTTAACCACTGACTTCCTCATTAAAGTCCTTATATTGAGAGTTAAATTCCATGACATGAGAAATAGGGCTTCGACATGCGTTTGGAAGTGAATTCAACATGAACTGAACCTTTTATGCCATTCCATTAGAATGATATTTTTCTTTACTCGAAGTAGAAAATAAGCAATTAAAAGAGATCACTATGTTTCAAATAAATTACTTTAAAACACACTGAGTCCAAAGAAATCTAAAAATATTTTTTGAATTAATGTTTATATTAGGGCTGGGGATATAGCTCAGTGGAATAAGCGCTTGCCTAGCAAGCGCAGGGTCCTGAGTTCGATCCCCAGTACCGCCAAAAAAAAAAAAAGATGTTTTAATGTTTATATTAGATAGAATATATTTCTTAATGGTATTTTATGGTTTAAATAATTTAGCAAAGTAAAATCCTTTACTATATCTCAAAATAATAAAATAACTTAAAATATATCAAATACATATGACAAATTAACCTGAGGTTCTAGATCATTTTGTTGATGAAATAACTGAAATAATCAAAGCGAACATTGCTCTACCTGCCAGTAAAGTGAAGAGATGAAAAGTAGGTGTCTTAGATAATTTTCTCATTTCTGAGACAAAACACCAGACACCCAAAATAAAAGAAAATTTATTTAGCCCCCAGTCTGTAGAGGTTTCAAGCCGTAATCAGCAGGTCCAAGGCAGGGTGACCTCAGAAAGAAGAATAATTCATGGTGGGCAGAAGACATCAAAAGCAACAAGGAGTGGGTAGAGACAGGCCTCTTTCTGTCCTTTATATTATACCAAGTCTGTTGGAATTAAGGCTGTGCCACTCCAATCAGTGAACTGATCCAGCAATCATCCACCCTTAATCCCATCACTACACCACCAATCACACAATCTAGAATCATCCACCTATGAAAAAGCCCTAGGACATTATGAGGCTTTAGGGAGACATCTAGACACAAACCATAACATTCCATCCCTTACCCCCCAAAGACTTATGCACAACTCTTTATGCAAAAAATATTTAGTCCATTTCCAAGAGTTGTCAATGCGGTTTTAGTCCCAAGTCTCCTCCGATATTTAAGGCAAACTCTTAGCTGAGAGCACCTATACAAGTAAAATGAAGGTTAGACTCTTCCAGAATTGAATAACAGAGATAGAAATTTCCATTCTGAAAGTTACAAAGAGGTATACAAAGGAATGGGATGAAAGCAACTCCAAAATCCAGCAGGGCAAACATTAAGTCCTGTGGTTCCATGTAGAGCACCCAAGGCAATCTGTGTCAAGGTATGAACTCCAAAGGGCTTGAGTGGCTCCACCTCTATGGTGCTTCTGGTGCTTGAAGCTCCCGTGGCTTCTTTCTCAGGCTGTCTCTACTTTCTTGCAGTTTTCCTCAGATGACCCACATTCCTGGCTTTTTCAAACTTCTGGCATCTCCCCTGTATCTTTGGCTTTATGCTCACAACTTTACACACTGTCCTCTCAGGCACACACTGCCTGGCATCTGCACCTTCTGAAATCTGGATGGAAGCTTCCTGACCCCACAAATCTTCCATTTCACACACACCTGAAATCAGCTTCATGTGATTGATGCAAAGGTCTTCCCCCTGTTGAATCAGGAGCCAGGCTTCCTTCTCTTTTGGTTGTAGAAGTCCAATGCCTGGACTGCTGAGCACTCTGAATCCAGTTTCAAGAAACACATTTTCTATGTTTCCATCATTCTAGAACATTGTGTGGCTGTCACTTTTCTGAGACATGGTTCTCTAGTGCTTTATTCTCAAAACAAAATGTTTTGTGTTTGCAATGTTATGGTTGCAGTGGCTATGATACACTCAGGCCAACATATCTATTCTGTTTCTTCAGAGCAATCATGATCTCCTGTGTTTTATTTTTGCAGTCCACAGCTTTACCAAAGCTTTCTTTCTGGCCAGATTCACAAATTTAAAATCATTCTATTTCTTTCCTTTTTTTTTTTTTTTTTGCGGTACTGGGGATTGAACTCAGGACCCTGCGCTTGCTAGGCAGGCGCTTATTCCACTGAGCTATATCCCCAGCCCCCAAAATCATTCTAATGGCATCTTTGCACTTGATTCTCAACATAGATCTGGCTAAAATTCACCTACCAGCAACCACACCACAGTCTCAACATTAGACTGCCTTGAAATTTCTTCTGCAAGATTAATTAGTCCAGTGTCAGGTAAAGTCTCTGGACACTAGCAAAATGCGGGAAAAGTTTCTGCCACGGCATAACACACACCATCCAGAGTCCAACAGCCAATACAGTCCTTCTTCCCAGCAGAAAACTCCCAAGTCTGGTCTTTATTCACAGAATTTCTATCTTCTGAGCTCTGACCAGAATCTCCATACACTACAGCCAAAGGTATTCCAGGTCTACTTTTTTAGCCATCATCTCTAAACCTTTCCAAACCCTTCCCACAAGCCATTCTTAAAGGCTGTTAAACCACATGGTCAGGTACAGTCACAGCAATGGTGCAGTCCTGCTACCATATTCTGTCTTAGTTACTTTTCTTGCTGCTGGGACAAAACATCCAATGCCCAAGGTTATAGAATGAAATGGTTACTTAGCTCACAGTTTATAGAAGTTTCAGTCTATAATCAGCTAGCTCCAAGGCAGAGTGGCTTCACAGAAGAAAATAATCTGTGGTGGGCAGAAGACAGCAAAAGCAACAAGGAAGGCGGTACCTTCTTTTGTCCCTTGTATTATGTCCATTCTACCAGGACTAGGGAGTGTGCCAAGCCAGTGTGCTGATCCATTCATCACCCACCCTTAGTCCCTGCACCCTTAACCCCAAGATTGCTCAATCAGTCACACACCCTAGATTCATCCACCTCCGAAAAATCCCTATGACCACATGAAGCTTTAGGAGGATATCTAGACACAAACCATAACATATGAATGGGTAACTGAGTGAAGGAGCCAGAGGTTTAGATTTCACTGGGGTGAAATTTAAATTATTATTAGGATAATACTAAGATCAATAACCTGCCCCATTCCTCATGATCCAATGTTAAGTCAATGTTGCAGAACTTCTGTGGATTTCTATGGTTCTTCAGCTGCAGTTCTAGGCTAATTGAGAAAAAACATAACAAAAATTGCCAAATTCTATCATTGAGCTTTTCCTAAAGCATTCTAGAATAATAGAAAGACAAGACAATTAGCAAATGCCTTATTGAAACTATATAAATATTAGAATTAATTTCCCCTTTATTTTAAAAATTTCTTTAGGTCAACTATGTTAAAGAAAAACTGATGCAGCTCTGCAGTTCTCAGATGCACATAAACGGCAGTCTCTTCTCTGCATCTCATTCCTATCTGCACTCTTTAGAAACCCAAGTTAAATCACCTCATTTTACTGTGATTATTCCCACATCTTATAGAATATCATTTATTTATACTCAACCTTGGAGGTGCAAATACTCTTCTTTCCTCATAGTCATTGTATTCCTCAGTGCATTTTCCAAGCTATCCCTGATAACACCCTACTCAGTACTTCCCAGGCAATTGTATTAAAATGCCACTTGCTCCATTTCCAACCACAACTTGCTCAGATACCAGGAACTACATAGCATATTTGCCAAATAATACTGATAACCACTTACAGCTACTGCAGCAGAAACCGGTTGAATTGGATTATTATTTTAATCATGCCTTTATTCGCAATCATTCAAATCTGTTTCCATATCCAGAGGGCATCCCAATGTTCTTCTCCAAAGTCAGGAATTTTACTGAGAAACATTTGTGCTTTTTAACTGACACAGATTTCTGTTCTGTACCTCCTGATTTTTAAACAGCCATGATTAAATATATTCAGACAACATTCTCCTACTGATATTATTGGAAACTTATTTTTTATTAACTCAAAATTTCCAAAGTACTTTCTGGAAATCATATTTCTTATCCTTATTCTCTTCAATAAATAAGCCTATACTAGTAATTTATTTTATTCTCATATTTCTTAAGTTTAAATGCTTCTTCAAATAAAACATCATGTACGTTTCACTGGCGCTTGTAGCCTGTGTTATTCACTTTCCCACCCGTGGAGCAAAACACCAGACAACTGGGACTTAAATAAGGAGAAGTTCGACTTGGCTCACGGTTTCAGAGCGCTAAGACTGTTGCTGGCTCCAAGGCAGGGATACCATGATGAAAGGGTACACAGAGGAGAGGGAAGGAAAAGAATGCACTCTTCCAGATCATGTCCTCAGGGACTCATCTCCTACTAGAACCCACCTCCCAACAAAACATTCAGCTATCACATCATCAAGGGACTGAACCGCTGGTGAGTACAGTTCCCCTGTGATCCAATCACCTTCCAAAGCCCCGCTCTGAATACTTTGGGGGGTAGTTTAGATCTAATTGATGACATAGTCATTATAGTAAACACGAGCTATAGTGCTACTAGCGTTTAATTTTTAACCCATCCTACAATCTTCCCCCAAACAAAGGGAAGTTTTAACTAAACTTTTTCAACAACTAAAATGTAAATAAATTTAAAAGCAGAATAAAAGATCATAGGAAACAGGAAGGTAGATCGTTTGCACGTGGATGTGATCAAGAGAAGGAGAGAGGGTGGGGAGAGGTGTGCATAAAAGGATTAGTATGCGCTGTGTGCGTGCGCTCTCTTGATGACAGCAACCACTGCGTTCCATCAGAATGTATTCATGGAACATGGTTTTGTACAAATATCTGAAAATATTTCTCCTCTAATATCGGATAAAACTGATAGTAATTTAACACTAATGTGGAAAAAATAAGTCACAGTTTTAATAACAGTTTTAAATTAAATTAAAATTAACATAAATCACACACTAAAACGTAATGGGCTGGTGAGATTTTTATTAGCAATGGAGGCAAATAAAATATTTTATTGATTTTAAAACAACAGTACATGATGAACATTTGGTAATTGAAATACTATTATTAAATTACTTGGAAATTTCAAATGTATTTAGACTTCTACAGTGAGGTTCTCCACTCACAGGCAGGATATGGATGTGACATTTGAAAGTGAGGAGTAACTGCATTTATAGTTTCATGTGCTTCAATGCACTTTCCTTAAAAATGTAGACGTTTATAAAGACTAAATTTTAAAAGTAATTTAAATGGAAATTTTGTTCTTGTGTTATAATAGGTAGAAATTCTGTAGGTGTGTTCACTCCCACCCATGACACATATCACAGCAGACAAAGGCCATGTCATGTTAAAAATGAATTCTAGCAAAACATCACTGAACTTTTACTCTAAAAATGCCAACATAAAATAATAAAGTGAGCAACAAAATAGTTATATTTATTTAAAATTGAGGATTTAAAATATTGTTCATATTTCTTACCATTTTTCTTTCTCAGTAATGGGTTTTTTTGGTAAGCATTTTTGTAGTATTTTATACCAGACAAACTAGAAAAAAATGCTTAGATTTGAAAAAGCTATATTTTTCCTTGTATTAAAACAATAAATTATCCTAAATATAGATTTTCAGATTTAACATATAGTCTATTATGGTGCTAATTAGTTGTTTAGAAAAACAAATCTCATGTCTACGGGATAATTTGGACAAATAGACAAACTGGTGAAAGTTTAAAATCTCTTTAATTTGGATAAAATATTTTTCTGTTAAATTTTAAATAAATATTCTGCTTTGATGATTATTACTACTAGGAATGACCAATAGCTCAGTTAATTGCCTGAAGCCATATTCACACTCAAGAAAGAGAACCACATTCCTGTGCCCATCCTACACTCACAGAATTCTTTTGTAGGCAGTGGCCAACAGGCCACTTTCAGTGAATGACGTGAAGGCAGGGCTACTGGCGCGCAGCTGAGGGCTGGGAGGAGCAGCGCAGGCAGAACCCTCGGGGCTCCACCCTCCCGGACGGTCGCTGCTAGGATAACTTCAAGCCTACGCATAAACAGAAATAAAAGTGGCAACAATCCATACTTCACCTATACTGAAATGGTCTGCTTTACAAGAAAAAATTATTTTGAGCTCAGTTTTCAAAAGGGTAAAATATCACAAAGAAAGATGTTACCACATTTAAATATTTGCTCAGTGATTTACATTAGAATAGAATGATGATCAAAAAAGAGATACAGGACTGCTTTTGTCATTCAAATTTCGTAATTATAGGTGTAGTTTTATGCAAAACCTAATGAAACAATTTAAGTTCTGGGATTTTAAAAAATGTACTTAAATATTCTTTCACAAAGTACTTTTCAGGATGCTACACACATATCTCAAAAATATTCCACTGATTACAGGGCAAGTGAATTCTGGTGGCTCATATGAAAATAGCACAGGACCAACTGTCAATTTTTTCTGCAGAAAATGTAGTTTTGCAAATCTTCACTTCTTCGTTCCACCATTGCTGAGACATTGTCTCTGACCATCTCAACCATAGCTGGAACATCCCTTGAGAGGCTGTTAAGTTCTACTGCAGCTTCTCTATTTTCTTCATATTTTTGTTAAGTTCTCAATAATTGTTTCAATAGTAGCTAGCTGTGGTGCCACATTCTCATAAGCCCAGCTACTTAGGAAGCTGAAGCAGGAGGATCACAAATATGACTCCTGCTTGGGCAACTAAGTAGAAACCAATAAATAAATAAACACATAAGGATGGCAATGTAATTTATTTATACAATTCCTCTCAGTTCAATCCATCAGACCAAAAAAAGTCAATTAAAGAAACTGCTTCTTGAAATGGTGGCCTGACATTTCTCTCAATTATAAAATTACCTTTTCTCCTCTAAAGGTCTCTCAGGACAATGTTATTAAAACACAAACATTCCCTACTTTGGAACTGTTTTCTTAACCCATTTGTGAAGCACAAAAGATGTTCTAGGCTCCATTGTTCTGATCTAATATCTTTTAGGATAACTTTAATGAGATGAGGGGATGGAGAATTGAGGGGAGGGGAAGGGGACCAAAGGTTTATATACATGTACCAACTCCGCACTCTGAATGTGATCATTGTTTACTGCAAATGCATAGCAATAAAATTAAAAAATCAGAAGGAGCTGGTTCTGTATGAATTTTAGTGTTGTTTTCTCTAGTTCTATGACAAGAACACTTGCTATTTGTGGTGGGTTGACAAGTGGTGATCAATTTGCAACACCCAGCTGAACTGAACCAGTGTGGTGCTAGGTGTGGGAGGCCCACGAGGGATTGTTGCCAGCAGAATAAGAGACAGAACTGGAGAAGAGAGGCTGGTGGGATCTGAGAGAAGCTGTTGGGTGCTGGTAGAAGCCATAAGGAGCTGTTGGTTCTTTTGGAGGAGCTTGTCTTGCTGGCTTTCCTGATGAGCACAGCTGTTATCATCCAAGGATTTTGCGACTTTGTTGGCACTGAAAATGGCTTTGGTTCACTTTGGGGAGATCTGGTCCTCACCTTGAACATTGCTTCCTGATGCGGGAGGTGAAAATGGTACACTGCTCAGTCTCCTGGAGAGACTTGCTGCATTGGCTTTCCTGATGGGAACTCAGCTGTCCTTGATCATCAGAGGAGCTCAGGATCTCACTGTTTCTGAGGATGACTGCGGTACTTTTCAGAGGTGCTCTGGTTCTTGCTTTGAGCATTGCTTCTGGCTTCATTGTAGATCCCTCAGCCTACTAGCACACATCCTTCATACCACTGGCACAGACTTTCTAGTTTTCACCACTGACCTTTGGGCCTTCCTAGTACAGATCTCTGTAACAGGTCTACTTGACACATTGTCGTAGTCTCTGGGCTTCCAGCTGGACTCATGGGAGGCATTGATATGGGTTCTATGTCTTCAGCTAAACTCCCACAGGATGTTAACATGGGATCCAGACCCTAAGCCAGGCTCTGTTTGGTCTTTAGTGTGTGTACACATTTCCTGTACTTTCTTTTATATGAATTTTTGGGTGACTGTTAAAAATAATCTTATAGTATATATATCGTATGTTATTGATCCTCTTTGCAAACCCCCCAAGCCAAAACACTGTTTTAATGGCATTGGCTTTGTATCTGTTTTTGGAGTGTGGCCACTTTGACAATGTTGGCTCTTTTTATAGAAGAAAAAGGGATGCGTTCCCATTTTCTAACGCTCTCTTTGCTCTCCTTTTTAGATGATACACTCCTTTTATTGTACAGTTCTCACTTTCTTAATTAGAGTAATTCCTAAGTATTTAAGTTTTTGGGGCTATTGTGAATGATTTTGTTTTTCTAATTTATTTTTTGGTAGGTTCATTACTGGTGCACAAAGCACTATTGATTTTTGTGTATTGATTTTGTGCCTGGTACATTGCTGAATTTGGCTATTAATTGTAGGAGTCATATCTAGAAAGATAAAGGCTTTTCTTTATGCATAAAATCAGGAAACTACTTAGCCATTTTCCTCCCATGTTCTGCAGTAATTGTTAATTTAATATGCATGAGTAAAATATGACTGTCTTTGGATTAAGACCAATATGTTATTAGCTTATATCTCAAAAGTTAAAAACATATTTAGCTAGTTTATAATTATAGTACATTGACCAGACTACTTATAAACAATTGCAATGCTATATTAATATAATTTCAAAATAGAATCTCATCAATACAAAGTGTCAAGAACTCAAGGAATAATTAGTATAAAAACTGACAGTAGGAATTAAGAAACCTAAACCAAATAGTGTAACTGGCTTTGTATTCACTGTATCAGGTATTTTTGAATTTTCTTTGCCGTATTAGTAGGACAAAAGACATTCATAGCAGCTGACTCAATAGCAGTTTCAGAGATAGTAATGTTTTATGTCTGAAATAAAAGGATCAATATTATCCTTATATTACACATATTTCACTCATGATTTTTTGTATAAATGCCAGATTTCACAATTCTCAGTTTAAAACAGTTAAAACACAGCATCTGTTGTAAACAGTCTAAAAAGGTCTCTTTTTACCATGCTGCATAACTTCAATAGTATGCACATTGAAATGCTATGCTTCTTCCACAAATTTTTATTAATGTGGCAAATATTTACATCCATGACTAAAGTAACATTCCAAATTAGTCTCTTCTCCTTGTACTTGATTTGAAGTATTAGTATAACATAATTTAAATTCTTGTCAAGTTGTAGTTATGATTGTTTTTGTCATTGTGTTCCTATGGCTTCTTCATTAATACTTCCTGATATCTTAATCTCAGTTCTCCTACTAAATATACAAACACAATTCTAATTTATAAATTTACCATCAGCACAAAATAATAAGATTATATATTAATTATGATAGACCTAAGTATCTGTAAAGGTTTTCTTTTTAAAATTGTATTTCTGTCTGCTGGAGGAAAGGATCAGAGATCCCCCTGGTGCAGTTGTGGGGAGAGGAGAAGGAGGAAGTCACCACTCCAAGCATACCCTTGGCCCACGCCTTCGTTCTGGCATTCGCAGCTTCAGCTTTGGAGGCCCACGCTCACGGAAGCCTCCCGACCTGGCCAGGGAAGAGCAGAGTTCCAAGAGCTGGTCCAGGGCTGGAGAGAGGAGGGCGCAGCCAGGAAAGGAGGCAATGGTGGTCGGGGCAGTTGTCGAACCCAGTGTGAGAATGAGAGGTTGCGACAGCCACTGAGACAGAATCCCCACCCTGTGGCAACCTTCCTAATCAGTGCCTGGAGAGAATCAATGCAACTAGTACACAGCTTACCACGCCCAGCTCTGCACCGGCCTCGAGGCGGTGGTCCCCTGCCTCTCTGCTGGGTGAGCGACTACCGGCGGAGAGCAGCGGGGAACCTCTGGAATGATGTCTCTGAGTAGGCATGAGAAGATAGGTTGTAGCTCACAGGTAAAGAGAGTGAACATTGGACAGTTCTTCCTAGGCCCTTAAGATCAGTAAGATAAAGACATAGGTGCAGACATAGGTAGTTCAGTGGATATGGTGGTAGGAGCTTGTTTTTTAATTTTTATTTTTCAGGTGCTTATAAAAGTCCTCTTAATTACTTTTACCTTCTCCATCAAAGGCAGAGTAAGGTTATCTATTGAGATGGTGTATGGAGGAGGAGATTATACCTATGCCTGGTTGCAGTCCCCACTGCTGGTAGTATGGCTGTGGTCCTTGCTGCTGGCATGGTAACCACTAGCCATTTCTCTCATTTCTCTCCTTTTGCCTGGGTTGGAATTAATTCTGTCATAGCAGGAACACTGACACACAGGTTTCTGCCATTGTAACTTTGATGGATCTCTTTCCTGGTAACACTCTAGCTTGTCCACCAAGATATGTCCAATAATTGCCATGATCTCCTGGACCTCAGCCACCCTCTTCTCCATGAACAACTGGCTGGCATTTGCCTCCTCCCACTGGTCAATAACAGGTTTACTACCGTGCACTTCTCCTTGACCACTTTCGTAGCAACCACTTAGCTTGTCTACCAGTATCTGTACAACAATTGCCATGATTGCCTGGACCTCAGCCACTCTGTTTTGCGTGAACAACTGGCTTGTGTTTGACATCTGCTTGTCAGTAATAGGTTTAGGCCAGTGTACCTCTGGTGGACCAGTTCCATGGCAATCCCCTAGCTTGCCCACCAGGATCTTTCCAACAATTCTCAAAATCTTCTGAACCTCAGCTACCCTACTATCCACAAATAGCTGGTTTGTGTTTGATTCCTCCTGCTGATCAGTAACAGGTTCACACCAGCGCACCTCTGGGGGACCACTTTCAGGGCAACCTCCTAGCTTGTCCACCAAGATCTGCCCAACAATGGTCATGAAGGCCTGGACTTCAGCCTCCTTACACTCCATGAACAATTGACTTGTGTTTGAATCTTCCTGCTGGTTGGTAGTTGATGGGAGCTTAACTGCTTGCTGGTTGGTAGTTGATGGGAGCTTAACTTCTTGCAATGAGTTTTCCTTCCCTCTACTTTTTTTCTTGGGTTTTAAAAATTGTAGAAACTTCATCTTCTTCTTCTCTTTGCTGGGTGGAACAGCCTGGTTCTTCTTTGACAGGTGTAGGGAAAGCTTCTTCACTTTGGTGTCTTTTTCCCTGACCTGGGCAGGAGGGCTCAGCTCAAAGTCATGGGAAAGCCTCTCTCCCTCATATTTCTCTTCCTGCTCTTTTTCCCTGGGACTATCATAGTCCACTCTCTTCTTGGTTGGATCAGACATCTTGGCTATTGACTGTTGGCACCCTGCTTTGACCTCCTGCATTGCCATACTATGGCAATTTTCTCCTGAGGGCATACCTCCACTGCCTTTCTGTGGCTCATGCCTGATCATTGTTGAGCCTGGAATGGAACCCAGTCTCTCTCCTCTGAGTCCCAAGCTTTGAGAGAATCTTTCCAGGAGCCTGCAGGTGGAGCAGGGAGGATGGTCACTGTGCTGTGTAGTTGGTAGGGCCTCTGAGGGCCCAAAGTTGTGACAAGCTGGGATCTCACTGCAGGGGCTCTGCATTTTCTCATGTGCACCTGGCAAGGCAGGAATAGAACTCTGCAGGTTGTTCAGTGACATTTGTGTTACTTCCTCCTGTTCTGAAACTTTCTGAGGATATTTGTCAAGGATAGTTTTACCCTCAGCAATTAAGTTGGACGCCGAGGAGGTTGAGGAGGTAAAGGTGGGCAGTGGACAGAGTGAGGCTACAGCCTCACCTATGTGGACATTTATTGTCAAGGAAGCCTCTAAATGTTGCCTCCACCAGCACCTTAAACGAGATCTTTTAATATGTGCTTCAAGTAACAAACATGTCTTCATATCAAGGAAGGAAAGCTCCTGAGAGGTGTCCACATGGGATTCCCGGCCCTTGTAATATGTTAGGTTTCTGGATAGTCTGTTCGTGTTTACCCAAAGCAAGTAGTTAGTGGCAACCAGCCAAGATTTGTATACACAAATAGGGAATAGGCCCTCCTGAATTTGCCCCAACTTCCTGAGCAGATGTTCTTGCAGGTGTTTTCTCAGATGTTCCTTGTCTGAACTTCTAAAAATGTGACTTCCTGAGTCACCCTTCCCAGGCTACTTGAAGTTACTTTCTGAATATTTGTTATCATTCCCTTGAATTTTCTGGGAGGTTATACCTAAACTTTGCATTTGACCTGGCTCTTGCTGTAGAGCATCTCTTGAATCTTTTAGTTGGAAGATACTCAAATCTTTCTTTAAAAGTCTGTCAGAGCACTGGGACTTTGCCTCCCGCACACTTCTGCTGCCTTTACAAGCAGTTGCTGAAGGTTGCGTGGGCATCAACTTCTCCTGCACCTGGGTCTTAGAGTGCTCAGTAAAGATGGCAACTAACTCAGGGGTCTGAGAGGCCTGGCTTCCCTGGGGAATGTCAAGAGTTGGTTTGCTAATGACTTCTCGAGCTTCTTGAAGCACAGAAATGGAAAACACCCTCTGTTGCAGTAGCTTCTGCAAAGGCCATTTTGGATACTTATTTTCCATTGGGATGAAATGCTGCACCTTCATTTGGGATGTAGTAAGAGTTGAGGTACAGGCCCTAATCCAGAATAGGAAAGAAGGTGGTAGTTTTTGGAGAGAACATGAGATTAGGGCTCGAGTTTGGCCCTCAGACAGAGATGGGGACATATTTTGTGTCAGAAGTTGGCATTGGTGCATCTTGAGGTCATAGTGCATTAAGGCCTGAGTCTGTCCCTCAGACATAGATGGGGACATATTTTCTGTCAAAAGTTGGAGTTGTTTCACATTGCGGTCATAGTGGATTAGGGTCTGAGTTTGTCCCTCAGACAGACATGGGGCCATATTTTGTGTCAAAAGTTGTGGTTGGTTCACATTGAGATCATAGTCTGCGAAGCTTGTATTCTGAGAAAGCTGTGGAGGTCCTTCAGCCAGAAATTGTAGCAGGAATTCGGTATGAAACCCATGAAATTCAATATATTCAGCTAGTGAAGAAGAAGGCCTATTAGAGACCCAGGTAGTAGCCACCTGGGACGCCTTATACAGACACATCAGGTTCCAGGAGAGCTGGCTACATTGCTGGTCTAAATAATCCTCCAAGACCATGTGGTAAGAGAGCTGCTGAGATTTTAGAAGCAACTCTGGCTGCCCTTGTGTGTTCCATAAGGGCTGTGCCATGATGCCTTGCATGTTGTTAATGACCTGAGCATAACACCCAGAAATTGCAGGAGGCAGCCTAGACTTACTAGTTGTGATTTCCAGTTTGTCAGTGACCATTATCAATAGGAAATTGTTCACATCGGAATGTTTGAAACAGAGGCCCCTGTGCTCTCCTTCCCAGTGGCCAGGGTCTGATGGGTTATATGAGTAATGTCCTTGCTGGACTTGGCCATGTGCCCAGGTGAAGATAAATAAGGTGTTAGTAGTTGCACATGACCAGGAGAAGAACAAAATAAAAGCTTGATAGTGGCTAGGGCCAGAGATGGCCCTGACGAAAGATGGTAAGTAACAGGTATCAAGTTGTCCAAGACAGGAATTCTGTGGGACAGGGCCCAGCAGGAATCTCATCAAGTCTTCATGAGCTCCTGCTAATAGGGATGAAGTCAGAGGCAGAGGGCTCTGGGTCCCAGGAGCCAGGGAAGCAAACAGGCACATGGTGTTAGGAGACAGCTCTTCCCTGAAGTGCCTGTATGGGCGCTGGACTCTGGCGGGACCTGGCTTGAGCTCCTCACCTAAGATGGTTCCCTTCACATGTTGCCGAAATTGTCTCTTGTCACGGAACTCCTGTAGGTGGCTGCAGAAAACAGGAGGCACAAGCTTTAACCAGAGCACACTGGGCCAGGAGGCTGGGCAGGATGGGGAGGGGTGGGCAACTTTAATTGCAAGCCACCCTAACATGGAGTCTTATCCCTTCCCATAAACTCTGTCCCTCAGGTGATATCATAGGTCCTGGTCATAAGAAGGGCCCAGAAATGGAAAGTCCTTCACCTTTGTAGAACAGCTGGGATCCTAGGTGCCTTGATTTCACTCAGGCTATCCCAGCTAGAAATAGAAACTGGGTCACGGTAGAGAAGAGAGATTCTTGAGCAGGATGTTCCTAAGAGAATATCACACAAGATTAGAACAGGAGAACCATCCAATGTCCAAGGCCATGTGGCTCCTGACAGTGAAAAGAAGGCACAGGGAGGGGTTTCCACATCCACTAATCCCATGGTCCCTAGAGCCACCCCTGGGAAGAAGAAAGAAGTCATCTCAGAAGTCTGCTTTAGTGAAGGGAAGCAGCTCTCCACAGTTGGAGTTGGAGGTCCCCCTCCAAATCCAGGCAGTGTTGTTCCATTGCCACTTACACTGCTCAGCTGTTCATACCCCAGTTCCCTGGCAAGTCACAATTTCATCACAAGCACACAGTCTGAGAAGTGTTTCCTGTTCAGATTTCCTTCCCATGAGCCTCCCTCTCAGCCCTCTCCTTCCCCTCTCCTCCCTACACCCTCAGAGATGTGGCTCTGGTAGCTCAGGGCAGATGAGCTCACCTCATGTCTGGGGTGTGAGGACAGCCTTACCTTTCAGAGCACAGGTCTTCTTGCTCTTGATCCATCTCTTCTGCCTATGGTGCTGAGAGACAAGGAAGAAAGAGAAGCTTCGGCCCCGTTTCCCCATTCATTTCCCTAGACTATACGGACCAGTTCCTGAACAGTATGCCTTTCTACCTTTCACAAACAGCTCACTTCTAAAGTGGCTAAAATAATTTTGGTTTTCGCCTTTGAAAATAACAACAGCTTTTCTCTGAGCACTGCCAATGGATGTCTTCAGTCACAGGTCCTCTGCTCAAGCAACACAAGCTGAGGTCTACTGGTGCATCTCAGCCAGGTGTGATTCTGCTTGCTAAAGC
This sequence comes from Dinomys branickii, assembly GCA_004027595.1. Classification (NCBI taxonomy): domain Eukaryota; kingdom Metazoa; phylum Chordata; class Mammalia; order Rodentia; family Dinomyidae; genus Dinomys; species Dinomys branickii. The sequence continues at coordinate 40,450 of PVLD010015726.1, forward strand.
CAGAGGCATCTCCAGCCTCAGGGGCTCAGCACACCGCTCAGATCAAACCAGCACTGAGAAGAGGCGAGGCCCCGAGGCACCTGCCCCAGGACAGGATGGGTGAACTGGTTCTTGGGCCTGTCCTTCCCCAGAGGTCCTCAGCTCTCCTGAGAATCCGCTCCTCAGGCTCAAGTCACAGTACTTGACTTTACCCTGGCACCTCCTGCACACATACCTGTGTGGTCTGAGAGTGTCAGACAGGTGTCCTAGCCCCCAACCTCACCCTGCTTGCGATCTGTCCCAAAAGAATGGTGTGCTATTCTTTCCTGAGATTTCCACTTTATAAGTTTCTCGATTTGGGGGCTGGGGATATAGCTCAGTGGAATAAGCGCTTGCCTAGCAAGCGCAGGGTCCTGAGTTCGATCCCCAGTACCGCAAAAAAAAAAAAAAAAAAGTTTCTCGATTTGATTTGTAAGGTGGAAAAAAAGAGTAGAAAAAAGACAGAATCATCAGCCGTTGAGTTGGCCAAGCGCTCCTCACCTCTCTGTTGTTCTTTTTCCCACTTATTGGAGTACATTGGTTAATACGAAGATGAGACATGAATAGGGCGAAGTGCACCACTCCATACCCAAATGCGAGACTAACGTCTGTTGCCCAGGTAGTGGAACTGGGGCTCTTCCATGTATCACGAATATATTTCAAAAGAAGGAGAAACTTCATTATCGTCTGAACAGTTCTGCTACCCGAAGGCAACTGAACTCTGAGCGCTCCCTTGGAAACCAAGGAGTGGGGCCCAGGGACCAGTCAGAGGCTCTGGTCTCCTCAACACAAAGGGCCCCTGAGGGGGGAGGGGCACCAGGAGAGGAGGCTCGGCCGCTGCCCCTCCTCCACCCCAGCCTCGCAGAACCCGCACCTAAGGGAAACTTCCAGCTCCCTCCCTTCTAGCTCTACTTACTCACCCTGGCAGGGTGTCTTCTCTTGAACTCAGGCGTTGCTGCTTGCCTGGGGATCTCTGCCCAAGCCACATCCTTTTCATAGTCATGAAAAATGTGGAGTTGTCTCTGGAATTTTGGAATTTCACAGAAATTATCACAGCTCTGGCCAGAAGGTGCCAGGAGCCACTCTTTGTGCAGTTCCAACTTTCTCTCTTGTATTGCGGAAACGCAGATAGAACTGAAAGTTCTTTTATTTAGTAGTCTGAGTTTGAATGATTTTTATATAATTTTTAAATTAATTCTCAAGTCTTCAGGTAGTCTTAACCCCCTCCCAGAAAACAACTAAATTAATACATTGTTACAAATTGGCAGTTACCAAGTATAAAAATAGAAACAGACTTTCAAATTGTATTTTTCTAGTATCTTTGTTTCTGAAATTAATGAAAAATAAACTTAGAAGAAATTCAGAGAGATTTACACACACGTGTACATGTACATACTAGTTCTTCAGAAAAGCTACGAATGAACATTTCTTGCCATTCAACTGCTTTCATTTCAAATACTTGCCATTTAAATGTAAGGTATTACTGCTGGCAGCAAATTATCTCAAATGTGTTGGTCTGAATATGTTCACTATTTCTTTGTTATTAAAAGACAGAGTTTTCTGGAGATGGTACTCTCGGCTGAAATTATTTTTGCATGAACCCCTTTAAGTAAAGTCATTTCTGAAAGCAACTCAGTCGTCCATCTCATCTCAATGCAGTGGTATATGAAGAAAATGTTTTCTCCTCTGCTTTTAAGATTGTCTGTCTTTCCACAGCTTAACTGTGATGTGTCTAGGAATTAATATGCCTCTTTTTATTTTGAGTGGAAATTTATATATGAATACTTTATAGCAGATGTGTAAGACTTCGACCTTTATTTCTACTAGTGTTTTTGATTCTTCTTTTCTCTCTCTCTTGAGTCTGTCCTTCCATGTGTTGGTCTGCTTGATGGGGAGGGTATCTGGGTGTTACACCTCATTTGTTCATTGTGTTACATTTTTTTTGTCTTTACTGCAGAACAGCTGGCCATACTGATGTGGGTCTATTTCCATTCCATGGATATATTTGTCTCTCATTTCTCTAATACCCCACTGTCTTGATTACTGTTCCTTTGTAGAGACTCTTGAAGTGGCATACTGTTAGTCCTCCTACTATACTATTTTTGACTATATTTTTTGACTATTTTGGGTCCTTGTCTTAATTTATAAACTTTAGAAACAAATTTCTGGTATTTACCAGTGAATTTGTTGGGGATTTGTTGGCATTGAATCTAGATAGCAAGTTGAAAGAATTTAAAATTAAATGTACCGCGGCTGCTCCGCTGTGGGCCCCGCAGCTGCTCCACTGTGGGCCCCGCGGCTGCACCTCTGTGGGCCCCGCTGAGGGTGCCCCACGGACTGGACCCACCCCCACCGATAGCACAGCAACGGGGCAGAGCGGGGTGGTCCGCTGTGAGCATGGGTGCTTTTCCACCCCTGACCATGGCAGTTTGTATACACCCATCTATGCTATAGTATGGTCTGAGGTAGCTATATCTCTTCCCAAGGCGAGAGTCCAGGGGTATAGATAAACCCAGGAATACAGTTATTATCACAGGGAAGATGACTGATTGAGTGGTAGGGCAACGAAGATTAGGGAGGAGAAAATTAAATGATCAAATGGGCCATCATCTGTATAACTGAGTAACATGTGAAGGTAACATTATGTAGGACAGCATCCAGAGCTAATTCCCTTCTATGTTCTCTATAATTTGTATTTCCTCAATCGTTTTTGTATTAATGGAAGTGAAGATAACTTTATGTTATGCAGTATCCAGTGCTGATTCCCTACTATCTTCTCTATAATTTGGTATTTCCTTTAGTGTTTGTGTGTTAACTAGTGTGATGACATTATGTAATACAGCATCCAGTGCTAATTCCCTATGTTCTGTATAACTCTGTATTTTCAATATTGTTTATGGCTTGTTCTGGTTCTTATGTCTCCATTCTTTTTGTCTTTAAAATAAAAAAAATAAAAAATAAACACTACCCTCTAAAAAATAAAAATAAAAAAAATAAAATTGTATTTCTGGTATAAATTAATAAATAGAAAATTAACAAGTAACAAACTTATTTGTCCTAACTTGCTTTAAACCTGGAATTAACTTTGTTCATGTATAAACATCTATTAGAACGTTATGAATGCATAGAGACAAAAGGATCCTTACGGTGTTCAGCTATTTATTGCAAATAGACAACAAGCCTGGGACTTTTGTCTTGAAATTATGCCCTGATGAAAAGAAATTCAGTATTATGGGTACACTCTATATGATATAACCAAAATATGACAGCTTCTAAGTTTTTATTTCAAAGTCCTTATGGGGATTTGCTTCTCTTTGGTAATTCTCACAGCAGACAAATGACTAGTTTTCCTGCTCCAAGTCCAGCTACACTAGTGTTTCAGAAACAGACTTTTTAGATCCCCAAATCTGATTTATTCTCTCATTTACGCCTTGATTCTAAGGTCTTTACTTGTTCTGTTGTAGCAACAAGAAGTTCTTCCTGGAACTCCGTATGCTTAACATAATCATATTAACAGCTTTTCCTTATGATTTCAACAAATACTTTACTTGGGCTTGTAACTCACTGGTAGACTCAGTAAAACTTTATTATAAGTTTTAGTGCACACAGCAAATTGTCTTTCTGAGCTCCCGATATTTTATTAAAGAGAAATCACCCATTTACAATGAAAATGTATTTTACTTTGTGTTTAGAATTTGCGTAGATTTCTCTGCTTGCTGCAGCACTTGGGAAAGCAGACATTAATGAGTAGGTACAAACACTGTGTGTGTGAAATGGGAGTTGTGTGGTGAATACAATTTTTTTCTGAAATTGTCTAAATCCTGAATAATGCTGCCAAATCTTTATTCTGAAAAGGATAATAAATTAAAAATTAAAAAGCTGTCAAGACAGCTACCTTTTAACCCCTCAGAATTCCTCAGCATGTTTTCTGACCAATAGATTGCAAAGAATGCAATGCCCTGATTAACTCAGGAAAGCACTTCCATGCAGGTGACTACTCCTGCTCTGTGATATCTCTCCAGGTCCGTGATTTACATCATAATTGTGTATTACAACTCCTATAAAAAGTCAATAAGGGATCAGCAGTTTTAATATCAACTGAAAATTTATTTTAAATACCAATCTTTATTCCCCACATCAGACTCGGGAGAAAATGACCATGTATGTTTTAAAATTCTCTAGATACTACATTACGTGTATGTTGTTTCAAAATGGCACAGGTTTGTTATTCCCTTCTCTGCTTTTCCTGTTATCCTATTACATTATAGTTTTCATATTTCTGTCCTTCTTACCAAACATATGGAATCACTTCAAAGTGTACACTTTTCACAGTGCTCAGTGTAATATGCACGTTGACGATGTGCACAGTGAGGTTGTCTAAAATGCTGGCTTTCCTCTGTTTCCATATCACTGCTCAGCTCACAGATGCAACTATTCTTTCTGGTTGAATGGCTGCCTAAAACGTTACCTAAAAATGGCTGAGTTTTGCTGTTTTTTCATAAATTGCAATTTCTTTGTTTTCTATAATGCATATAATTAAAATGTTCACTAAGTAAGCAATTTTTGGTATAGTGTGGGAGTAAATTCAAACTTTCATGTATCACTTATTTCTGTGATTGATACATCAATATTGTTGAAGCATCATTGCTTTGCTATTTCAAGATAGTATTGATTTGATTTCTTAGATCCTTTCTTTATAGCCAAGTTACTAAATTAAAATGAAAGTACTGACTACATGTGTAGTCAGATGTATTTGAATTTCCCTTAGTGTTTCAAAATGTACCAAAGGATTTTCCAAGAATTAATCTTTCAAATATGTGTCAGTATCTGTTAGTACACACTGAGTTGTTTATTTTTCTGAGTTTCTCAATTACAAGCATGTGTTCACCTGGCTGTCAATTTCCTGATTTGCATTTCAGCTTATCAAAGTAATCACATAAGCACATACATCAAATAAGATTCAAGCACTATCCCTTATGTAAGCCAACCACAGGAACTTGCATAAAAAATGACTCCTCGATGTATTTCCTTCATGATTACTGATGAGAAAGGGAAAACGACCTTTGCTGGCAGACGGTCAAGTGGATTCTGCTTTCACACCCAGAAGCCGCTTTTGATTGTGTTTTGATGTTTTTACCAACCTATCACTGTATTGACTTGATGGCAGCCAAAACACATATTTGTGATCTCATTTTTCCCCAGCAGTTTTTTTTTTCCACTCAATCAGACTTGAACACAAATATTCACATGACAGAAGAAAGCTTTTAACTGCAGCATGTCTCTTAGGGATAGTGTCATGCAAGAACCATTTTGAAAGAATACAGTTGGCTGTTTATACCTAGTATTTAGTTTTTCCCTTAATGAAATAACTCTGAAATTAATGGCAAAAAGGAAAAGTGTCTTATGAACAAATGATTCTACGCAAATGTTACCATCATAGTGCTAAAGACTGAAGGACTGCTTTACCTCTCTAAATAAATGCCAAAACTTCTTAACTTTGATCTGGTGTATGAGGCTCAGTGTTAGTAATTTACAACTGTCCCTTTCAATTAGCCTGAAGGAATATTTTTAAACTGATATTGTGAAAGACAAAAATTGTCAAAATTACTTTTTTTTCAGGGACAGAATTCAGATCCAGTTATTTTTCACTGGTTCACCTCTACACTTAACTACTATAATATTGTTTTATTTTGCACCTAAAAGAATTAAATTTCAGCTTAAATCAAGATGGTTCTGTTACTAAAACCACTTCAGGAATCCTGTTTGATTATGTTTTGCCTGTTTGTGGAAACCATACAAGAAAGTTTAATCTTGTGCTTCATAGTGACACTCAATATCAGTACTGTTCAGAGATATTGTATAATTAGTAGCTGGCACCAAAAGTCTTTTAACTTTTTAAAAATATCAACATATTTTTTAAAGTACAACAGTCTACAAAGGACAAAAATTTGCCATTCTGAGGGAAAATGTCAAAAATGTTTAAGTTTTAAAATAATATTAAAATTATGAATATATTCATACAGTAGGATGGCTTCATAAGATAAAAACCTATGCATGTGACATTTCTGTTCTATTTACTGAAGATAATACAACATATCCCTCATAATTTCATGATTTTTTCAGCATAAAAGAAAACTTTCAATAACATGCATTTCAGTTTTTACAGAGAACCACCTTTCAGCCATTCCAAATCATAATCATATATTCTATTTCTACAAATTTTGGAGAAATATTTTTCCTTGTTTATTAGCCTCTCAAAAATAATTTCTTTCTATGTTTTTATAATTTCTATAGTAATTGCCAAAATATTTGCAAAAAATAAATCAGTCTAAATAAATATGTTGTAGATAAACAAGCCTGCTGTCATTGACTATTAGTTTTTATAAAGAATTAAATTCAATATTGGTGTTGGATAACTTGATTTTGAAGAAAGTTACATTCAGTTCAGGATGAAATTCATTGAACAAATAGCACAAAACTTCACAAAATGAAAATATCTATAAATACTGGTCTGTTTGGTAGTCAGAATATAGGATAAAATGTTCATTTTACTCATCTATAATTTGGGACTAAAAAGAGAAAAAGCCTTAAATGTGTATATGATACACACAACTACCTTACACACAGCCATGTGTAAGCTATTAAAAATATATATTAGTGCTATTTTACTTCCATTGACTTTTTTATAAAACTACAAATTAATTAAAATCAGATATATATTTAATGAAAGAAGATATAACTTCCGGTTTTTAGGATTGTTTGAATTATCTTTCTAAAGTGTCTACTATATGTTTAACATAAATTTTTATTTTCATTAGTACATGTTTGCAGTACTTAATGATTACATTCATTGTGAGGAGTTGGTACATGAACATTACATGTCTTAATTCTTTTTTAAATTTTTTATTGTAAAGAGAAAATAAAATAACAACAGAAACAAAATAATATAAAAATAATAAAAATGATACAGGATTGCATTCTTACATATAGTAATCTACATTATATATGAATTTACCAACATTAATTTTAAATTTATTTTATATTAAATAAGATTTACCTTCT